>JARBWI010000273.1:0-24721 GCA_037576405.1 Campoplex capitator
TAAAAAATAGAATGGAAGAAAAGGTAAAGGAAATCATTCCATTCCAGAAAGGTATTGGAATAAATTCCATTCTTCCACTCGATACCATTCTTTCGTCTGGCTAGAAAAGTTTTATCCGGGGCTTTTTGATTAAGAAATGAAATGAAATAAGATCTTTTCCATTCCATCGTCTGGCCAGAAAAATTTTACCTGGTGGAGCTCTTCCATGGGCAGAAAATGGAATGGAATGAATGCCATTCCATTCCAAATGGAATGAAAACCATTCCATTCCATCGTTTGTCTCGATCTATTACACCTGAAGCTATTTCATGAGTAGTAAATGGAATGGAATGAATTTCATTCAGTTCAATAGTTTGGCAACAAAAATTCCAACTATAGCTCGCTAATTTTATTTAGTAGTAAAAAATAGAATCGATAGATATGTCCTGGTATCCTCTGAATAAACCTCTCTGATTAGTAAAAAATAGAATGGAAGAAAAGGTAAAGGAATCATTCCATTCCAGAAAGGTATTGGAATAAATTCCATTCTTCCACTCGATACCATTCTTTCGTCTGGCTAGAAAAGTTTTATCCGGGGCTTTTTGATTAAGAAATGAAATGAAATAAGATCTTTTCCATTCCATCGTCTGGCCAGAAAAATTTTACCTGGTGGAGCTCTTCCATGGGTAGAAAATGGAATGGAATGAATGCCATTCCATTCCAAATGGAATGAAAACCATTCCATTCCATCGTTTGTCTCGATCTATTACACCTGAAGCTATTTCATGAGTAGTAAATGGAATGGAATGAATTTCATTCAGTTCAATAGTTTGGCAACAAAAATTCCACCCTATAGCTCGCTTATTTTATTTAGTAGTAAGAAATAGAATCGATAGATATGTCCTGGTATCCTCTGAGTAAACCTCTCTGATTAGTAAAAAATAGAATGGAAGAAAAGGTAAAGGAAATCATTCCATTCCAGAAAGGTATTGGAATAAATTCCATTCTTCCACTCGATACCATTCTTTCGTCTGGCTAGAAAAGTTTTATCCGGGGCTTTTTGATTAAGAAATGAAATGAAATAAGATCTTTTCCATTCCATCGTCTGGCCAGAAAAATTTTACCTGGTGGAGCTCTTCCATGGGTAGAAAATGGAATGGAATGAATGCCATTCCATTCCAAATGGAATGAAAACCATTCCATTCCATCGTTTGTCTCGATCTATTACACCTGAAGCTATTTCATGAGTAGTAAATGGAATGGAATGAATTTCATTCAGTTCAATAGTTTGGCAACAAAAATTCCAACTATAGCTCGCTAATTTTATTTAGTAATAAAGAATAGAATCGATAGATATGTCCTGGTATCCTCTGAATAAACCTCTCTGATTAGTAAAAAATAGAATGGAAGAAAAGGTAAAGGAAATCATTCCATTCCAGAAAGGTATTGGAATAAATTCCATTCTTCCACTCGATACCATTCTTTCGTCTGGCTAGAAAATTTTCATCTGGAGCTTTGTGAATAAGAAGCTAAATGAAATAAGATCTTTTCCATTCCATCGTCTGGCCAGAAAAATTTTACCTGGTGGAGCTCTTCCATGGGTAGAAAATGGAATGGAATGAATGCCATTCCATTCCAAATGGAATGAAAACCATTCCATTCCATCGATTGTCTCGATCTATTACACCTGAAGCTATTTCATGAGTAGTAAATGGAATGGAATGAATTTCATTCAGTTCAATAGTTTGGCAACAAAAATTCCACCTATAGCTCGCTGATTTTATTTAGTAGTAAAAAATAGAATCGATAGATATGTCCTGGTATCCTGTGACTAAACCTCTCTGATTAGTAAAAAAAAGAATGGAATAGGAGGTAAGGGATATCATTCCATTCCAGAAAGGTAGTGGAATAAATTCCATACTTCCACTCGATCCCATTCTTTCTTCTGGCTGGAAAATTTTCATCCTTTTTGATTAAGAAGCTGAAATGGAGCTTTGTGAATAAGTTCAATAGTTTGGCAACAAAAAACTAAATGAAAATGGAAGATCTTTTCCTGGAAAATTTTCATCCGGAGCTTTGTGAATAAGGAACTAAATAAATTTTTCATGAGATCTTTTCCATTCCATCGTCTGGTCAGAAAAATTTTATCTGGTGGAGCTCTTCCATGGGTAGAAAATGGAATGGAATGAATGCCATTCCATTCCAAATGGAATGAAAACCATTCCATTCCATCGTTTGTCTCGATCTATTACACCTGAAGCTATTTCATGAGTAGTAAATGAATGGAATGAATTTCCATTCAATTCAATAGTTTGGCAAGAAAAATTCCACCTATAGCTCGCTTATTTTATTTAGTATTAAAAAATAGAACGGATAGATATGTCCTGGTATCCTCTGAATAAACCTCTCTGATTAGTAAAAAATAGAATGGAAGAAAAGGTAAAGGAAATCATTCCATTCCAGAAAGGTATTGGAATGAATTCCATTCTTCCACTCGATACCATTCTTTCGTCTGGCTAGAAAGGTTTTATCCGGGGCTTTTTGATTAAGAAATGAAATGAAATAAGATCTTTTCCATTCCATCGTCTGGCCAGAAAAATTTTACCTGGTGGAGCTCTTCCATGGGTAGAAAATGGAATGGAATGAATGGTATTCCATTCCAAATGGAATGAAAACCTTTCCATTCCATCGTTTGTTTCGATCTATTACACCTGAAGCTATTTCATGAGTAGTAAATGGAATGGAATGAATTTCATTCAGTTCAATAGTTTGGCAACAAAAATTCCACCTATAGCTCGCTAATTTTATTTAGTAGTAAAAAATAGAATCGATAGATATGTCCTGGTATCCTGTGACTAAACCTCTCTTATTAGTAAAAAAAAGAATGGAATAGGAGGTAAGGGATATCATTCCATTCCAGAAAGGTAGTGGAATAAATTCCATTCTTCCACTCGATCCCATTCTTTCTTCTGGCTGGAAAATTTCCATCTGGAGCTTTGTGAATAAGAAACTAAATGAAATAAAATCTTTTCTATTCCATCGTCTGGTCAGAAAAATTTTACCTGGTGGAGCTCTTCCATGGGTAGAAAATGGAATGGAATGAATGCCATTCCATTCCAAATGGAATGAAGACCATTCCATTCCATCGTTTGTCTCGATCTATTACACCTGAAGCTATTTCATGAGTAGTAAATGGAATGGAATGAATTTCCTTCAATTCAATAGTTTGGCAAGAAAAATTCCACCTATAGCTCGCTTATTTTATTTAGTAGTAAAAAATAGAATGGATAGATATGTCCTGGTATCCTCTGAATAAACCTCTCTGATTAGTAAAAAAAAGAATGGAATAGGAGGTAAGGGATATCATTCCATTCCAGAAAGGTAGTGGAATAAATTCCATTCTTCCACTCGATCCCATTCTTTTCTGGCTGGAAAATTTTCATCTGGCTGGAAAATTTTCATCTGGAGCTTCGTGAATAAGAAACTAAATGAAATAAGATCTTTTCCATTCCATCGTCTGGTCAGAAAAATTTTACCTGGTGGAGCTCTTCCATGGGTAGAAAATGGAATGGAATGAATGCCATTCCATTCCAAATGGAATGAAGACCATTCCATTCCATCGTTTGTCTCGATCTATTACACCTGAAGCTATTTCATGAGTAGTAAATGGAATGGAATGAATTTCCTTCAATTCAATAGTTTGGCAAGAAAAATTCCACCTATAGCTCGCTTATTTTATTTAGTAGTAAAAAATAGAATCGATAGATATGTCCTGGTATCCTCTGAGTAAACCTCTCTGATTAGTAAAAAATAAAATGGAAGAAAAGGTAAAGGAAATCATTCCATTCCAGAAAGGTATTGGAATAAATTCCATTCTTCCACTCGATACCATTCTTTCGTCTGGCTAGAAAAGTTTTATCCGGGGCTTTTTGATTAAGAAATGAAATGAAATAAGATCTTTTCCATTCCATCGTCTGGCCAGAAAAATTTTACTTGGTGGAGCTCTTCCATGGGTAGAAAATGGAATGGAAAGAATGCCATTCCATTACAAATGGAAAGAATGCCATTCCATTACAAATGGAATGAAGACCATTCCATTCCATCGTTTGTCTCGATCTATTACACCTGAAGCTATTTCATGAGTAGTAAATGGAATGGAATGAATTTCATTCAGTTCAATAGTTTGGCAACAAAAATTCCAACTATAGCTCGCTAATTTTATTTAGTAGTAAAAAATAGAATCGATAGATATGTCCTGGTATCCTCTGAATAAACCTCTCTGATTAGTAAAAAATAGAATGGAAGAAAAGGTAAAGGAAATCATTCCATTCCAGAAAGGTATTGGAATAAATTCCATTCTTCCACTCGATACCATTCTTTCGTCTGGCTAGAAAAGTTTTATCCGGGGCTTTTGATTAAGAAATGAAATGAAATAAGATCTTTTCCATTCCATCGTCTGGCCAGAAAAATTTTACCTGGTGGAGCTCTTCCATGGGTAGAAAATGGAATGGAATGAATGCCATTCCATTCCAAATGGAATGAAAACCATTCCATTCCATCGATTGTCTCGATCTATTACACCTGAAGCTATTTCATGAGTAGTAAATGGAATGGAATGAATTTCATTCAGTTCAATAGTTTGGCAACAAAAATTCCACCTATAGCTCGCTAATTTTATTTAGTAGTAAAAAATAGAATCGATAGATATGTCCTGGTATCCTGTGACTAAACCTCTCTGATTAGTAAAAAAAAGAATGGAAGGAAGGTAAGGGATATCATTCCATTCCAGAAAGGTAGTGGAATAAATTCCATTCTTCCACTCGATCCCATTCTTTCTTCTGGCTGGAAAATTTTCATCTGGAGCTTTGTGAATAAGAACTAAATGAAATAAGATCTTTTCCATTCCATCGTCTGGCCAGAAAAATTTTACCTGGTGGAGCTCTTCCATGGGTAGAAAATGGAATGGAATGAATGCCATTCCATTCCAAATGGAATGAAAACCATTCCATTCCATCGTTTGTCTCGATCTATTACACCTGAAGCTATTTCATGAGTAGTAAATGGAATGGAATGAATTTCATTCAGTTCAATAGTTTGGCAACAAAAATTCCACCTATAGCTCGCTAATTTTATTTAGTAGTAAAAAATAGAATCGATAGATATGTCCTGGTATCCTGTGACTAAACCTCTCTTATTAGTAAAAAAAAGAATGGAATAGGAGGTAAGGGATATCATTCCATTCCAGAAAGGTAGTGGAATAAATTCCATTCTTCCACTCGATCCCATTCTTTCTTCTGGCTGGAAAATTTTCATCTGGAGCTTTGTGAATAAGGAACTAAATGAAATAAAATCTTTTCTATTCCATCGTCTGGTCAGAAAAATTTTACCTGGTGGAGCTCTTCCATGGGTAGAAAATGGAATGGAATGAATGCCATTCCATTCCAAATGGAATGAAGACCATTCCATTCCATCGTTTGTCTCGATCTATTACACCTGAAGCTATTTCATGAGTAGTAAATGGAATGGAATGAAGTTCCTTCAATTCAATAGTTTGGCAAAGAAAAATTCCACCTATAGCTCGCTTATTTTATTTAGTAGTAAAAAATAGAATGGATAGATATGTCCTGGTATCCTCTGAATAAACCTCTCTGATTAGTAAAAAAAAGAATGGAATAGGAGGTAAGGGATATCATTCCATTCCAGAAAGGTAGTGGAATAAATTCCATTCTTCCATTCGATCCCATTCTTTCATCTGGCTGGAAAATTTTCATCTGGCTGGAAAATTTTCATCTGGAGCTTCGTGAATAAGAAACTAAATGAAATAAGATCTTTTCCATTCCATCGTCTGGTCAGAAAAATTTTACCTGGTGGAGCTCTTCCATGGGTAGAAAATGGAATGGAATGAATGCCATTCCATTCCAAATGGAATGAAGACCATTCCATTCCATCGTTTGTCTCGATCTATTACACCTGAAGCTATTCCATGAGTAGTAAATTGAATGGAATGAATTTCCTTCAATTCAATAGTTTGGCGAGAAAAATTCCACCTATAGCTCGCTTATTTTATTTAGTAGTAAAAAATAGAATCGATAGATATGTCCTGGTATCCTCTGAATAAACCTCTCTGATTAGTAAAAAATAGAATGGAAGAAAAGGTAAAGGAAATCATTCCATTCCAGAAAGGTATTGGAATAAATTCCATTCTTCCACTCGATACCATTCTTTCGTCTGGCTAGAAAAGTTTTATCCGGGGCTTTTTGATTAAGAAATGAAATGAAATAAGATCTTTTCCATTCCATCGTCTGGCCAGAAAAATTTTACCTGGTGGAGCTCTTCCATGGGTAGAAAATGGAATGGAATGAATGCCATTCCATTCCAAATGGAATGAAAACCATTCCATTCCATCGTTTGTCTCGATCTATTACACCTGAAGCTATTTCATGAGTAGTAAATGGAATGGAAAGAAATTCATTCAGTTCAATAGTTTGGCAACAAAAATTCCAACTATACCTCGCTAATTTTATTTAGTAGTAAAAAATAGAATCGATAGATATGTCCTGGTATCCTCTGAATAAACCTCTCTGATTAGTAAAAAATAGAATGGAAGAAAAGGTAAAGGAAATCATTCCATTCCAGAAAGGTATTGGAATAAATTCCATTCTTCCACTCGATACCATTCTTTCGTCTGGCTAGAAAAGTTTTATCCGGGGCTTTTTGATTAAGAAATGAAATGAAATAAGATCTTTTCCATTCCATCGTCTGGCCAGAAAAATTTTACCTGGTGGAGCTCTTCCATGGGCAGAAAATGGAATGGAATGAATGCCATTCCATTCCAAATGGAATGAAAACCATTCCATTCCATCGTTTGTCTCGATCTATTACACCTGAAGCTATTTCATGAGTAGTAAATGGAATGGAATGAATTTCATTCAGTTCAATAGTTTGGCAACAAAAATTCCACCTATAGCTCGCTGATTTTATTTAGTAGTAAAAAATAGAATCGATAGATATGTCCTGGTATCCTGTGACTAAACCTCTCTGATTAGTAAAAAAAAGAATGGAATAGGAAGTAAGGGATATCATTCCATTCCAGAAAGGTAGTGGAATAAATTCCATACTTCCACTCGATCCCATTCTTTCTTCTGGCTGGAAAATTTTCATCCGGAGCTTTGCTGAAAATTTTCATCCGGAGCTTTGTGAATAAGGAACTAAATAAAATGAGATCTTTTCCATTCCATCGTCTGGTCAGAAAAATTTTATCTGGTGGAGCTCTTCCATGGGTAGAAAATGGAATGGAATGAATGCCATTCCATTCCAAATGGAATGAATACCATTCCATTCCATCGTTTGTCTCGATCTATTACACCTGAAGCTATTTCATGAGTAGTAAATGGAATGGAATGAATTTCATTCAGTTCAATAGTTTGGCAACAAAAATTCCACCTATAGCTCGCTGATTTTATTTAGTAGTAAAAAATAGAATCGATAGATATGTCCTGGTATCCTGTGACTAAACCTCTCTTATTAGTAAAAAAAAGAATGGAATAGGAGGTAAGGGATATCATTCCATTCCAGAAAGGTAGTGGAATAAATTCCATTCTTCCACTCGATCCCATTCTTTCTTCTGGCTGGAAAATTTTCATCTGGAGCTTTGTGAATAAGAAACTAAATGAAATAAAATCTTTTCTATTCCATCGTCTGGTCAGAAAAATTTTACTTGGTGGAGCTCTTCCATGGGTAGAAAATGGAATGGAAAGAATGCCATTCCATTACAAATGGAATGAAGACCATTCCATTCCATCGTTTGTCTCGATCTTTTACACCTGAAGCTATTTCATGAGTAGTAAATGGAATGGAATGAATTTCCTTCAGTTCAATAGTTTGGCAACAAAAATTCCAACTATAGCTCGCTAATTTTATTTAGTAGTAAAAAATAGAATCGATAGATATGTCCTGGTATCCTCTGAGTAAACCTCTCTGATTAGTAAAAAATAAGAATGGAAGAAAAGGTAAAGGAAATCATTCCATTCCAGAAAGGTATTGGAATAAATTCCATTCTTCCACTCGATACCATTCTTTCGTCTGGCTAGAAAAGTTTTATCCGGGGCTTTTTGATTAAGAAATGAAATGAAATAAGATCTTTTCCATTCCATCGTCTGGCCAGAAAAATTTTACCTGGTGGAGCTCTTCCATGGGCAGAAAATGGAATGGAATGAATGCCATTCCATTCCAAATGGAATGAAAACCATTCCATTCCATCGTTTGTCTCGATCTATTACACCTGAAGCTATTTCATGAGTAGTAAATGGAATGGAATGAATTTCATTCAGTTCAATAGTTTGGCAACAAAAATTCCAACTATAGCTCGCTAATTTTATTTAGTAGTAAAAAATAGAATCGATAGATATGTCCTGGTATCCTCTGAATAAACCTCTCTGATTAGTAAAAAATAGAATGGAAGAAAAGGTAAAGGAAATCATTCCATTCCAGAAAGGTATTGGAATAAATTCCATTCTTCCACTCGATACCATTCTTTCGTCTGGCTAGAAAAGTTTTATCCGGGGCTTTTTGATTAAGAAATGAAATGAAATAAGATCTTTTCCATTCCATCGTCTGGCCAGAAAAATTTTACCTGGTGGAGCTCTTCCATGGGCAGAAAATGGAATGGAATGAATGCCATTCCATTCCAAATGGAATGAAAACCATTCCATTCCATCGTTTGTCTCGATCTATTACACCTGAAGCTATTTCATGAGTAGTAAATGGAATGGAATGAATTTCATTCAGTTCAATAGTTTGGCAACAAAAATTCCAACTATAGCTCGCTAATTTTATTTAGTAGTAAAAAATAGAATCGATAGATATGTCCTGGTATCCTCTGAATAAACCTCTCTGATTAGTAAAAAATAGAATGGAAGAAAAGGTAAAGGAAATCATTCCATTCCAGAAAGGTATTGGAATAAATTCCATTCTTCCACTCGATACCATTCTTTCGTCTGGCTAGAAAAGTTTTATCCGGGGCTTTTTGATTAAGAAATGAAATGAAATAAGATCTTTTCCATTCCATCGTCTGGCCAGAAAAATTTTACCTGGTGGAGCTCTTCCATGGGCAGAAAATGGAATGGAATGAATGCCATTCTATTCCAAATGGAATGAAAACCATTCCATTCCATCGTTTGTCTCGATCTATTACACCTGAAGCTATTTCATGAGTAGTAAATGGAATGGAAAGAAATTCATTCAGTTCAATAGTTTGGCAACAAAAATTCCAACTATACCTCGCTAATTTTATTTAGTAGTAAAAAATAGAATCGATAGATATGTCCTGGTATCCTGTGACTAAACCTCTCTGATTAGTAAAAAAAAGAATGGAATAGGAAGTAAGGGATATCATTCCATTCCAGAAAGGTAGTGGAATAAATTCCATACTTCCACTCGATCCCATTCTTTCTTCTGGCTGGAAAATTTTCATCCGGAGCTTTGTGAATAAGGAACTAAATAAAATGAGATCTTTTCCATTCCATCGTCTGGCCAGAAAAATTTTACCTGGTGGAGCTCTTCCATGGGTAGAAAATGGAAAGGAATGAATGCCATTCCATTCCAAATGGAATGAAAACTATTCCATTCCATCGTTTGTCTCGATCTATTACACCTGAAGCTATTTCATGAGTAGTAAATGGAATGGAATGAATTTCATTCAGTTCAATAGTCTGGCAACAAAAATTCCAACTATAGCTCGCTAATTTTATTTAGTAGTAAAAAATAGAATCGATAGATATGTCCTGGTATCCTCTGAAGTAAACCTCTCTGATTAGTAAAAAATAGAACGGAAGAAAAGGTAAAGGAAATCATTCCATTCCAGAAAGGTATTAGAATAAATTCCATTCTTCCACTCGATACCATTCTGTCGTCTGGCTAGAAAAGTTTTATCCGGGGCTTTTTGATTAAGAAATGAAATGAAATAAGATCTTTTCCATTCCATCGTCTGGCCAGAAAAATTTTACCTGGTGGAGCTCTTCCATGGGCAGAAAATGGAATGGAATGAATGCCATTCCATTCCAAATGGAATGAAAACCATTCCATTCCATCGTTTGTCTCGATCTATTACACCTGAAGCTATTTCATGAGTAGTAAATGAAATGGAAAGAAATTCATTCAGTTCAATAGTTTGGCAACAAAAATTGAAACTATACCTCGCTAATTTTATTCAGTAGTAAAAAATAGAATGGATAGATATGTCCTGGTATTCTCTGAATAAACCTCTTTGATTAGTAAAAAATCGAATGGAAGAAAAGGTAAAGGAATCATTCCATTCCAGAAAGGTATTGGAATAAATTCCATTCTTCCACTCGATACAATTCTTTCGTCTGGCTAGAAAAGTTTTATCCGGGGCTTTTTGATTAAGAAATGAAATGAAATAAGATCTTTTCCATTCCATCGTCTGGCCAGAAAAATTTTACCTGGTGGAGCTCTTCCTTGGGTAGAAAATGGAATGGCATGAATGCCATTCCATTCCAAATGGAATGAAAACCATTCCATTCCATCGATTGTCTCGGTCTATTACACCTGAAGCTATTTCATGAGTAGTAAATGGAATGGAATGAATTTCATTCAGTTCAATAGTTTGGCAACAAAAATTCCACCCTTAGCTCGCTTATTTTATTTAGTAGTAAAAAATAGACCCGATAGATATGTCCGGGTATCCTCTGAGTAAACCTCTCTCATTAGTAAAAAATAGAATGGAAGAAAAGGTAAAGGAAATCATTCCATTCCAGAAAGGTATTGGAATAAATTCCATTCTTCCACTCGATACCATTCTTTCGTCTAGCTAGAAAAGTTTTATCCGGGGCTTTTTGATGAAGAAATGAAATGAAATAAGATCTTTTCCATTCCATCGTCTGGCCAGAAAAATTTTACCTGGTGGAGCTCTTCCTTGGGTAGAAAATGGAATGGCATGAATGCCATTCCATTCCAAATGGAATGAAAACCATTCCATTTCATCGATTGTCTCGATCTATTACACCTGATAGCTTCAGAGCTATTTCATGAGTAGTAAATGGAATGGAATGAATTTCATTCAGTTCAATAGTTTGGCAACAAAAATTCCAACTATAGCTCGCTAATTTTATTTAGTAATAAAGAATAGAATCGATAGATATGTCCTGGTATCCTCTGAATAAACCTCTCTGATTAGTAAAAAATAGAATGGAAGAAAAGGTAAAGGAAATCATTCCATTCCAGAAAGGTATTGGAATAAATTCCATTCTTCCACTCTGTTTGAGATTGAACGATGAGTTTGAGTTGCCGGGTGTTAAAGGATCGTGACAATGATGGAAAATAAAAGACGTCGACACGAACGCGTGGTTGAGTGCACGAAAAACCGTTTGTCATTTTTATTGAGATGGTCATTGAGTACAAATTGTGATGATGAATAAAACACTGAGTTTTGTATGAGTAAAATCACTGAGTTTTTGATGAGTTCGTAAATTGATTAGAATTCTTGGAATTCGATTGAGTATCGTTGATAAGAGTTCGGAGACTCGATTGTTCACCGTGTGAGTGAATAACATGATTAGAATTCTGCGAATTCGATTGAGCCCGATTGTATAGATGAGAGGTGTACGTTACACGCCGCGACGAATAATGATAATGATTCGCGTACGTTGAGCTCTACTTGAGAAAATTCTAGAAGTTCCATCGCGTAACGTACAGTGAAAATGATTCTAGATGAGTTCACTGATTTGTAAGATCAATGAGATGATAATGCACTGAATTGATAAGTCTCTTTTGAGACGATTGCTGACCGAGATTGAATTATATTAATTACAACCGCGATTAACAATGATAGAGAGCCGTGAGATATGTACGAATGCACGTGGCTTGGCACAACCACGTGTTGAGCAGAGTTCGAAATGATGATGTACTCTTTTATTAATGATTGCGCACCGTTGCGACAACCTGAGTTGAATGAGTGAATTTATAAAGGTGATTAAAACCCTTGAGAATGAGAATGAGTGCTCTGTTCAACGTTAAAATGAGAGAAAACTGCGTTAATGAGTTCGCGCGTAGTCACGCGTGGCTCGGACCGGTCGAGACTTGACGAAGACAGAGATAAGACTGATTAAAATGGCCGCATTTGACCACTGGCCGGCACGAAGCCTTCGCTCTCGTTGTCGAGCGCGACGCCTTCGTGTCGACGAGAGAGCGCCTAGGAGGTGCTGCCCCGACGTGAGTTGCACGAGAAGCTCGCGTCGCTTGTAAGGCGATGCGGATTCCCGAACATTCTCCCGCCATCAGCACGGAGTTGGTGATGATTCAGATGAGTGGATCCGTGAGCTCTACTGGAAGCGGTGCGAGCTCCGCAATTGTATGAGTCGGTGTTGAGGAGGCAGCCTTCAGCGTTGCCATCCTGATGAATCTGTGAGTGCGAGTGTGAAAGCAGTGACCCTGGCCAGTAGTCACCTGCTTGTGGTGATTCTCTCGCCATCGATAGACGCGAACACATTTCGATGATATTAGACGGATGATGCCACCATTGAGATTGATTGCCGACAGTAATTCCAGTAGTGATGCTTCTGCTGAATGAATTGCCATCTTGATCGACGGCTCATCCATGTTGAGTGTATTCCAATGATTTCAGAAGCGTTGAGTTGGCATGAGTTTTGTTGAGATCAAGTGAAAGCACCGTTTGAGTATTTTGGGATCACGACGTCTCGCGAGTCCCTTTTCCACAGTGGGGTGATTGTTACCGGTGCAAATAATGATTGCTTCTTTAGTCTTACAACAACTGGAAGCGTAATGATGATAAGTCTCGAAGAGACGATTGAAACCCGAATGATAAGTCTCGAAGAGACGATTGAGACCAGAATGATAAGTCTCGAAGAGACGATTGATACCAAAATGATAAGTCTCGAAGAGACGATTGGTACCAAATGATAAGTCTCGAAGAGACGATTGGTACCAAAATGATAAGTCTCGAAGAGACGATTGATACCAAAATGATAAGTCTCGAAGAGACGATTGGTACCAAAATGATAAGTCTCGAAGAGACGATTGGTACCAAAATGATAAGTCTCGAAGAGACGATTGATACCAAAATGATAAGTCTCGAAGAGACGATTGGTACCAAATGATAAGTCTCGAAGAGACGATTGGTACCAAATGATAAGTCTCGAAGAGACGATTGATACCAAAATGATAAGTCTCGAAGAGACGATTGGTACCAAATGATAAGTCTCGAAGAGACGATTGAAACCCGAGAATCGAATTATATTAATTACGATCTCGAGAGTCAATGAGAAAGGCCATGTTTGATGTGCGAGGAACGCCTGCAAAGGGCAAGCTGAGCGATTCATGGAGTCATCACTGAGTTTGATGTTGAGTTTGTTCCTGACATCATGTTGTAATGAGAAGCGTTTTGCTGTGATCCACATGAGTATGATTTCTGAGTCCGTTCACATGAGTTGAAGTAGGGTGTAGCTTGAGCATTTCGTGAGTGGAAAGTAGCAGCGCTGCGATGAGTTCCGACCTCGGAATGTTGAGACACGTGTGATACTTTCGTTTTGCGCAAATGAGTGATGAATAGGCGCCCGTGAACGGTGAGTTGATGACGATGTAGTGTACAGCTGACATCGTGTATTGCAATGCATCATGGAAGCCGTGAATTTTTACAATTGATTCCTGCCAAATGGTGAGTTCCTTGCGGATTGAGTTCTTGATCAAGATTCTGAGATCTTCCCTGATGATTGGCCATGCAGCCGAAAGGTTGAATGGTCTTTGTGAATCATTCCAGTTGTTTTCACGCAACTGGCGCTCTTGCAGGGGCATTAGCCCTGAATGCCAGATGAATTCGGGTGGATCGCGTATCTGCGCTACTTCAGATACGATGGGATGCTTCATGAGTTTGAGTGTTGATGAAGTTTGATGAGGGTTGAGAAGTGTCAGCTCGCCGACACCACTTCAAACCTTGATTGAGCAATCGTCGCGTGAGCTGGTCCATGAGATATTTTGCGTGTTGATATCCTTGTGCAAGCGAAGAGCCTCCCGCCTTGCGTGAGATCTTGAGTAGATGAGAGATCCTGATGAGTTAATCAACTGACTTGTATTGATAAAATATGTCGTGGACATTCAGATGAGTGCGTCAGCGATTTTGAGAAATCCTGTTCAGTATGCATGAGATTTTTTTTTTTTTTTGAGTATTCGTAAAATGTGAGACTTGATTTAATGAACAAGAAGTGCAGCTCGGTCAACTGTCAGGCTTGAGTACGTGAAGATGGTGTAACTCGTACACATGATGAGGTTGAGTCCGTGCCAGTGAGATGTCGGGTGAGACCATCAACCCTCCAAATGTTTTTTAGGCATCTGGTGCCAAGGTCATCCCACCAAACGTCAAACCGGCGTTGAACTCACCTTTATGAACAGACCTTGATGAGTAGCCTGACAGTGCAATGATTTTGCAGCGGTCATTATATTCTCGGATAAAGTGTAGATGAATGAATTGTCTCACTGAAGCCCTTTGAACAGTCGTTTGAAACAATGATGAGCTGCAATGTGCAAGCCCCCAATATATTCAGGGGAGGTTGAGTATTGTTGTTGTGGCAGCCTGTGAGTTTGTTAAACAGGAATGATTTCTGCACTCTCTGTCTTCAGGTATGAGAGCTCGCTGCATTTTAAATGACGGAATCGTACTTTAATGAGGAACACCTGCAGGTCAATATTGCCAACCTGCGTCTGAATGGTGTGAGCATAAAGCTGACGAGTTGTACCTGAAGATGAGTGCAATAAAAGTACTGGACCGAGGAAGAGCTCGCCAGAAATTGAAAATTGAGTGAGTGGCGATGTTGATGAGCCTTTTGAAATTATCAGACTTGATAAATTAGCTGGCTGAGTTAGCACAAATAATCACATGGATTGAGTGAGGCTCAATGAATTGAGAAAGGTCAGTTTCATTTTTGAGATGAGCTACCACGTATGATATGGCACTTAATGACGTAAGTATAGAGGAAACAATGTTGAGGACGTGAGTTCGTATGGTAGCTGTTGCGCTCGTGTGAGTTGAGCATAATGCAAGAGATACTATACCACGTATTTGGGTTGTGTTTTTCCTCCAACGATGTTAATTGATACAGACGAGTGCTGGCGATCGGATGATATTGCTCGGTAAATGAGCTGTTCACGAATGAACGTGACGAATATCCATTATCGATGAGAAGGTCAACACGATGAGTGAATATCGATGAACTTCGATAATAGCTGTGGCAGACAGCGTTGGATGAGGGCAAGAGCGGCGATGAGGGGACGATTGCACCGCCTTTCTTATGAGCGGTTGATGAGTTCGACGGAGTTGTCTAACTTGTCGATGAGTTGACTTGAGTTGAGTTGAGTCCTTGAACCTGGGTGATGCGGGAAAGAAGTAGACTCGAGACGCTCGAGAGAGTGAGTGTGAGTCGAGAAAAATCTCCGATTGAGTGAGCTTGGTTGAGTTAGATAGAGTCATCCAAAGAGGTTTTTATAATCCTCCCGCGTTGAGCGATTCAAATGTCATGAGACAAGACAAATCATAGTGAGATTTCCCAGATTGTCAAGAACTCCCGATGACTCCAGAGTTTGATGAGATTCTAAGACTCGTGAGATGGGTTTGTTGAGTTCCTTTGCAGTTTCCGCGTCGTCGGGAGTGAGATGACACAGAAAATCACGCTGTGCTTGAATAACCAGACGGTTGTTGTTATGGTAAACATTCAAATGTCTCCAAATTGCTGAGAATGAGTGACCAAGAATGGAAAATTGACGGTATGTTGAGTGGGAACTCCCTCTGCGTAGCTGCGAAGTGGATTGAATCACTCGAAGATTGAATCCTCGAGGATGAGAGACCCGAGTTTTTCTTTTGATATATATAATTTCCCTGAGAAGCACCTTGATTGGACGTCCAGCACCTTGGCTTTGAGTTGCAACTTGGAAGATGAGTGAACTGAATGCAGAGAGTGAGTACTTGCGACTGCCAAGCGTGTCTGGAAGTACGATGCGTCTCCGCCTCCGACTAATGAAGATCTTTGACGGAGTGTGAGGGAACAAGAAAGTTACTGACCCGAACGTTGAGATTGTGCTGTGAGTTTTGTGAACTTTTTGCAGAGTTCATTGAGCTGCTCGAGGTCAGTTTTGAAGTCGCTGAGTGAGGATGTAACCTCATATGATAACGTTGATTTCGTCGCTTGAGAGCTCCGAAGTGAATTTTGGCACATGAAATGCCGGTAGTTGGCGAGGAGCACTGTAATCAGTAACCTCTAGCGTTGATTTTTTGAAGTTGTAATGAGTGGCACGAGTGTCGATGAGTGTTCACTGTTCATTGAGATTAAAGTCACTATGATAAGTCCCGTGGGATGAGCGTTTTTCGATTTTTAATGAGTCGAAAATTCAATCATTTCGACAGATTTTCAAGTGAATTAGACACTTGAGTTTAAATGCGATGAAAGTCACTTGAATCCTCAGCAAATCTTACTGAGATTGAGAATTTGATTTTAAATGAGTTGGAAATCATAGAGACTTGCGAAACACCACACGAAGAGTGAGTTGGAAATTTACACCACTGGGACGAGTTTAACCGGAAAGTTGAAATTGAGTTTTGAATAAAGATGATTTCAACGTCACTGAGTTTCGAGAGAATTTTCGCGGAAAATAATGATAATCTCGCGAAATGAATTAAACTTCACATTGAAAACGTGATAATAATGCCAAAAAACCGCGAGAAAATCCAACTAGAATGAGTAACAGGGAGATAGTTCACGTTAAACGCGATAAGTCACAGTGAATTTCCACGAAACTGTCACGAAACACTGTGATTAGTTACCAATTGTCAACAAACACAGTGATGAGTCATGAAAACAGTGAAAGATGCAGTAATTGTCCACTTTTCGGAGAAAAGTACAGTTATTGGCCACTTAAGGCGCGAAAGCATGAGTGATTGACCACTCGCTCCGAATGAGTACAGTGATTGTCGGCCTCGAGGCACGTTCGCTCCCGCGTGTAGCACTCGAAGCACAGCTGAGATCACAATGAGAGACACTGGACGTATTTTTTACATTAACACACGCGCGCGTTCACAAATTGTCACGATCCGGCTCGAAGGACCAAAATGTTTGAGATTGAACGATGAGTTTGAGTTGCCGGGTGTTAAAGGATCGTGACAATGATGGAAAATAAAAGACGTCGACACGAACGCGTGGTTGAGTGCACGAAAAACCGTTTGTCATTTTTATTGAGATGGTCATTGAGTACAAATTGTGATGATGAATAAAACACTGAGTTTTGTATGAGTAAAATCACTGAGTTTTTGATGAGTTCGTAAATTGATTAGAATTCTTGGAATTCGATTGAGTATCGTTGATAAGAGTTCGGAGACTCGATTGTTCACCGTGTGAGTGAATAACATGATTAGAATTCTGCGAATTCGATTGAGCCCGATTGTATAGATGAGAGGTGTACGTTACACGCCGCGACGAATAATGATAATGATTCGCGTACGTTGAGCTCTACTTGAGAAAATTCTAGAAGTTCCATCGCGTAACGTACAGTGAAAATGATTCTAGATGAGTTCACTGATTTGTAAGATCAATGAGATGATAATGCACTGAATTGATAAGTCTCTTTTGAGACGATTGCTGACCGAGATTGAATTATATTAATTACAACCGCGATTAACAATGATAGAGAGCCGTGAGATATGTACGAATGCACGTGGCTTGGCACAACCACGTGTTGAGCAGAGTTCGAAATGATGATGTACTCTTTTATTAATGATTGCGCACCGTTGCGACAACCTGAGTTGAATGAGTGAATTTATAAAGGTGATTAAAACCCTTGAGAATGAGAATGAGTGCTCTGTTCAACGTTAAAATGAGAGAAAACTGCGTTAATGAGTTCGCGCGTAGTCACGCGTGGCTCGGACCGGTCGAGACTTGACGAAGACAGAGATAAGACTGATTAAAATGGCCGCATTTGACCACTGGCCGGCACGAAGCCTTCGCTCTCGTTGTCGAGCGCGACGCCTTCGTGTCGACGAGAGAGCGCCTAGGAGGTGCTGCCCCGACGTGAGTTGCACGAGAAGCTCGCGTCGCTTGTAAGGCGATGCGGATTCCCGAACACACTCGATACCATTCTTTCGTCTGGCTAGGAAATTTTCATCTGGAGCTTTGTGAATAAGAAGCTAAATGAAATAAGATCTTTTCCATTCCATCGTCTGGCCAGAAAAATTTTACCTGGTGGAGCTCTTCCATGGGTAGAAAATGGAATGGAATGAATGCCATTCCATTCCAAATGGAATGAAAACCATTCCATTCCATCGATTGTCTCGATCTATTACACCTGAAGCTATTTCATGAGTAGTAAATGGAATGGAATGAATTTCATTCAGTTCAATAGTTTGGCAACAAAAATTCCACCTATAGCTCGCTGATTTTATTTAGTAGTAAAAAATAGAATCGATAGATATGTCCTGGTATCCTGTGACTAAACCTCTCTGATTAGTAAAAAAAAGAATGGAATAGGAAGTAAGGGATATCATTCCATTCCAGAAAGGTAGTGGAATAAATTCCATACTTCCACTCGATCCCATTCTTTCTTCTGGCTGGAAAATTTTCATCCGGAGCTTTGTGAATAAGGAACTAAATAAAATGAGATCTTTTCCATTCCATCGTCTGGTCAGAAAAATTTTATCTGGTGGAGCTCTTCCATGGGTAGAAAATGGAATGGAATGAATACCATTCCATTCCAAATGGAATGAATACCATTTCATTCCAAATGGAATGAAAACCATTCCATTCCATCGTTTGTCTCGATCTATTACACCTGAAGCTATTTGATGAGTAGTAAATGAAGTGGAATGAATTTCCATCAATTCAATAGTTTGGCAAGAAAAATTCCACCTATAGCTCGCTTATTTTATTTAGTATTAAAAAATCGAACGGATAGATATGTCTTGGTATCCTCTGAATAAACCTCTCTGATTAGTAAAAAATAGAATGGAAGAAAAGGTAAAGGAAATCATTCCATTCCAGAAAGGTATTGGAATGAATTCCATTCTTCCACTCGATACCATCCTTTCGTCTGGCTAGAAAGGTTTTATCCGGGGCTTTTTGATTAAGAAATGAAATGAAATAAGATCTTTTCCATTCCATCGTCTGGCCAGAAAAATTTTACCTGGTGGAGCTCTTCCATGGGTAGGAAATGGAATGGAATGAATGGTATTCCATTCCAAATGGAATGAAAACCTTTCCATTCCATCGTTTGTTTCGATCTATTACACCTGAAGCTATTTCATGAGTAGTAAATGGAATGGAATGAATTTCATTCAGTTCAATAGTTTGGCAACAAAAATTCCACCTATAGCTCGCTAATTTTATTTAGTAGTAAAAAATAGAATCGATAGATATGTCCTGGTATCCTGTGACTAAACCTCTCTTATTAGTAAAAAAAAGAATGGAATAGGAGGTAAGGGATATCATTCCATTCCAGAAAGGTAGTGGAATAAATTCCATTCTTCCACTCGATCCCATTCTTTCTTCTGGCTGGAAAATTTCCATCTGGAGCTTTGTGAATAAGAAACTAAATGAAATAAAATCTTTTCTATTCCATCGTCTGGTCAGAAAAATTTTACCTGGTGGAGCTCTTCCATGGGTAG
Source organism: Campoplex capitator (assembly GCA_037576405.1). Lineage (NCBI taxonomy): Eukaryota > Metazoa > Arthropoda > Insecta > Hymenoptera > Ichneumonidae > Campoplex > Campoplex capitator. Next base: position 19,652 of record JARBWI010000273.1, read on the forward strand.
AAAATGGAATGGAATGAATGCCATTCCATTCCAAATGGAATGAAGACCATTCCATTCCATCGTTTGTCTCGATCTATTACACCTGAAGCTATTTCATGAGTAGTAAATGGAATGGAATGAAGTTCCTTCAATTCAATAGTTTGGCAAGAAAAGTTCCACCTATAGCTCGCTTATTTTATTTAGTAGTAAAAAATAGAATGGATAGATATGTCCTGGTATCCTCTGAATAAACCTCTCTGATTAGTAAAAAAAAGAATGGAATAGGAGGTAAGGGATATCATTCCATTTCAGAAAGGTAGTGGATCAAATTCCATTCTTCCATTCGATCCCATTCTTTCATCTGGCTGGAAAATTTTCATCTGGCTGGAAAATTTTCATCTGGAGCTTCGTGAATAAGAAACTAAATGAAATAAGATCTTTTCCATTCCATCGTCTGGTCAGAAAAATTTTACCTGGTGGAGCTCTTCCATGGGTAGAAAATGGAATGGAATGAATGCCATTCCATTCCAAATGGAATGAAGACCATTCCATTCCATCGTTTGTCTCGATCTATTACACCTGATGCTATTCCATGAGTAGTAAATTGAATGGAATGAATTTCCTTCAATTCAATAGTTTGGCGAGAAAAATTCCACCTATAGCTCGCTTATTTTATTTAGTAGTAAAAAATAGAATCGATAGATATGTCCTGGTATCCTCTGAGTAAACCTCTCTGATTAGTAAAAAATAAGAATGGAAGAAAAGGTAAAGGAAATCATTCCATTCCAGAAAGGTATTGGAATAAATTCCATTCTTCCACTCGATACCATTCTTTCGTCTAGCTAGAAAAACAAAAATTTTATCCGGGGCTTTTTGATTAAGAAATAAAATGAAATAAGATCTTTTCCATTCCATCCTCTGGCCAGAAAAATTTTACTTGGTGGAGCTCTTCCATGGGTAGAAAATGGAATGGAAAGAATGCCATTCCATTACAAATGGAAAGAATGCCATTCCATTACAAATGGAATGAAGACCATTCCATTCCATCGTTTGTCTCGATCTATTACACCTGAAGCTATTTCATGAGTAGTAAATGGAATGGAATGAATTTCATTCAGTTCAATAGTTTGGCAACAAAAATTCCAACTATAGCTCGCTAATTTTATTTAGTAGTAAAAAATAGAATCGATAGATATGTCCTGGTATCCTCTGAATAAACCTCTCTGATTAGTAAAAAATAGAATGGAAGAGAAGGTAAAGGAAATCATTCCATTCCAGAAAGGTATTGGAATAAATTCCATTCTTCCACTCGATACCATTCTTTCTTCTGGCTAGAAAAGTTTTATCCGGGGCTTTTTGATTAAGAAATGAAATGAAATAAGATCTTTTCCATTCCATCGTCTGGCCAGAAAAATTTTACCTGGTGGAGCTCTTCCATGGGTAGAAAATGGAATGGAATGAATGCCATTCCATTCCAAATGGAATGAAAACCATTCCATTCCATCGTTTGTCTCGATCTATTACACCTGAAGCTATTTCATGAGTAGTAAATGGAATGGAATGAATTTCATTCAGTTCAATAGTTTGGCAACAAAAATTCCACCTATAGCTCGCTAATTTTATTTAGTAGTAAAAAATAGAATCGATAGATATGTCCTGGTATCCTCTGAATAAACCTCTCTGATTAGTAAAAAATAGAATGGAAGGAAGGTAAGGGATATCATTCCATTCCAGAAAGGTATTGGAATAAATTCCATTCTTCCACTCGATACCATTCTTTCGTCTGGCTAGAAAATTTTCATCTGGAGCTTTGTGAATAAGAACTAAATGAAATAAGATCTTTTCCATTCCATCGTCTGGCCAGAAAAATTTTACCTGGTGGAGCTCTTCCATGGGTAGAAAATGGAATGGAATGAATGCCATTCCATTCCAAATGGAATGAAAACCATTCCATTCCATCGTTTGTCTCGATCTATTACACCTGAAGCTATTTCATGAGTAGTAAATGGAATGGAATGAATTTCATTCAGTTCAATAGTTTGGCAACAAAAATTCCACCTATAGCTCGCTAATTTTATTTAGTAGTAAAAAATAGAATCGATAGATATGTCCTGGTATCCTGTGACTAAACCTCTCTTATTAGTAAAAAAAAGAATGGAATAGGAGGTAAGGGATATCATTCCATTCCAGAAAGGTAGTGGAATAAATTCCATTCTTCCACTCGATCCCATTCTTTCTTCTGGCTGGAAAATTTTCATCTGGAGCTTTGTGAATAAGAAACTAAATGAAATAAGATCTTTTCCATTCCATCGTCTGGTCAGAAAAATTTTACCTGGTGGAGCTCTTCCATGGGTAGAAAATGGAATGGAATGAATGCCATTCCATTCCAAATGGAATGAAAACCATTCCATTCCATCGTTTGTTTCGATCTATTACACCTGAAGCTATTTCATGAGTAGTAAATGGAATGGAATGAATTTCCTTCAATTCAATAGTTTGGCAAGAAAAATTCCACCTATAGCTCGCTTATTTTATTTAGTAGTAAAAAATAGAATCGATAGATATGTCCTGGTATCCTCTGAATAAACCTCTCTGATTAGTAAAAAAAAGAATGGAATAGGAGGTAAGGGATATCATTCCATTCCAGAAAGGTAGTGGAATAAATTCCATTCTTCCACTCGATCCCATTCTTTCGTCTGGCTGGAAAATTTTCATCTGGAGCTTCGTGAATAAGAAACTAAATGAAATAAGATCTTTTCCATTCCATCGTCTGGTCAGAAAAATTTTACCTGGTGGAGCTCTTCCATGGGTAGAAAATGGAATGGAATGAATGCCATTCCATTCCAAATGGAATGAAGACCATTCCATTCCATCGTTTGTCTCGATCTATTACACCTGAAGCTATTTCATGAGTAGTAAATGGAATGGAATGAATTTCCTTCAATTCAATAGTTTGGCAAGAAAAATTCCACCTATAGCTCGCTTATTTTATTTAGTAGTAAAAAATAGAATCGATAGATATGTCCTGGTATCCTCTGAATAAACCTCTCTGATTAGTAAAAAATAGAATGGAAGAAAAGGTAAAGGAAATCATTCCATTCCAGAAAGGTATTGGAATAAATTCCATTCTTCCACTCGATACCATTCTTTCGTCTGGCTAGAAAAGTTTTATCCGGGGCTTTTTGATTAAGAAATGAAATGAAATAAGATCTTTTCCATTCCATCGTCTGGCCAGAAAAATTTTACCTGGTGGAGCTCTTCCATGGGTAGAAAATGGAATGGAATGAATGCCATTCCATTCCAAATGGAATGAAAACCATTCCATTCCATCGTTTGTCTCGATCTATTACACCTGAAGCTATTTCATGAGTAGTAAATGGAATGGAATGAATTTCATTCAGTTCAATAGTTTGGCAACAAAAATTCCAACTATACCTCGCTAATTTTATTTAGTAGTAAAAAATAGAATCGATAGATATGTCCTGGTATCCTCTGAATAAACCTCTCTGATTAGTAAAAAATAGAATGGAAGAAAAGGTAAAGGAAATCATTCCATTCCAGAAAGGTATTGGAATAAATTCCATTCTTCCACTCGATACCATTCTTTCGTCTGGCTAGAAAAGTTTTATCCGGGGCTTTTTGATTAAGAAATGAAATGAAATAAGATCTTTTCCATTCCATCGTCTGGCCAGAAAAATTTTACCTGGTGGAGCTCTTCCATGGGTAGAAAATGGAATGGAATGAATGCCATTCCATTCCAAATGGAATGAAAACCATTCCATTCCATCGTTTGTCTCGATCTATTACACCTGAAGCTATTTCATGAGTAGTAAATGGAATGGAATGAATTTCATTCAGTTCAATAGTTTGGCAACAAAAATTCCACCTATAGCTCGCTTATTTTATTTAGTAGTAAAAAATAGAATCGATAGATATGTCCTGGTATCCTCTGAATAAACCTCTCTGATTAGTAAAAAAAAGAATGGAATAGGAGGTAAGGGATATCATTCCATTCCAGAAAGGTAGTGGAATAAATTCCATTCTTCCACTCGATCCCATTCTTTCTTCTGGCTGGAAAATTTTCATCTGGAGCTTCTTGAATAAGAAACTAAATGAAATAAGATCTTTTCCATTCCATCGTCTGGTCAGAAAAATTTTACCTGGTGGAGCTCTTCCATGGGTAGAAAATGGAATGAAATGAATGCCATTCCATTCCAAATGGAATGAAGACCATTCCATTCCATCGTTTGTCTCGATCTATTACACCTGAAGCTATTTCATGAGTAGTAAATGGAATGGAATGAATTTCCTTCAATTCAATAGTTTGGCGAGAAAAATTCCACCTATAGCTCGCTTATTTTATTTAGTAGTAAAAAATAGAATCGATAGATATGTCCTGGTATCCTGTGACTAAACCTCTCTTATTAGTAAAAAAAAGAATGGAATAGGAGGTAAGGGATATCATTCCATTCCAGAAAGGTAGTGGAATAAATTCCATTCTTCCACTCGATCCCATTCTTTCTTCTGGCTGGAAAATTTTCATCTGGAGCTTTGTGAATAAGAAACTAAATGAAATAAAATCTTTTCTATTCCATCGTCTGGTCAGAAAAATTTTACTTGGTGGAGCTCTTCCATGGGTAGAAAATGGAATGGAAAGAATGCCATTCCATTACAAATGGAATGAAGACCATTCCATTCCATCGTTTGTCTCGATCTTTTACACCTGAAGCTATTTCATGAGTAGTAAATGGAATGGAATGAATTTCCTTCAGTTCAATAGTTTGGCAACAAAAATTCCAACTATCGCTCGCTAATTTTATTTAGTAGTAAGAAATAGAATCGATAGATATGTCCGGGTATCCTCTGAGTAAACCTCTCTGATTAGTAAAAAATAAGAATGGAAGAAAAGGTAAAGGAAATCATTCCATTCCAGAAAGGTATTGGAATAAATTCCATTCTTCCACTCGATACCATTCTTTCGTCTGGCTAGAAAAGTTTTATCCGGGGCTTTTTGATTAAGAAATCCGGGGCTTTTTGATGAAGAAATGAAATGAAATAAGATCTTTTCCATTCCATCGTCTGGCCAGAAAA
>JARBWI010000274.1:0-25884 GCA_037576405.1 Campoplex capitator
GACTTTTCGCTCATCTCCGAACATATTTCGTTAAGGAACGACGTTTTTCAAAATTTTCGAAACGAAAATTGATCGTATTTGGTTCAAATTTTTTGATCGAATCGACCAAGAAGAAACTCGTCATGTATAAATTTTACATCGAAGTATGATTTTCGACTTTTGACTAGAAATTAAACAAGAAACAACGATTTTCCATGCAATGTTTGACTTTTCGCTCATCACCGAATATTTTTCGCGAAGAAACGACGGTTTTCAAAATTTTCGAAACGAAATTTCATCTTATTTGGTGTAAATCAGTAAAGTCAATTTTTTCTCTCGTCGAAATTTTTCATTCGAATCGACCGAAAAAAAACTCGTCACGTATAAATTTTACATCGAAGTATGATTTTTGACTTTTGACTAGAAATTGAACTAGAAACAACGATTTTCCATGCATTGTCTGACTTTTCGCTCATCATCAAACATATTTCGTTAAGGAACGACGTTTTTCAAGATTTTCGAAACGAAATTTGATCGTATTTGGCTAGAATCAGTGCAATCAAGGTTTTCTCTAGTCAACGTTTTTTGATCGAATCGATCGAAGGGAGACTCGTCACGTATAAATTTTACATCGAAGTATGATTTTCGACTTTTGACCAGAAATTGAACAAGAAACAACGATTTTTCATGCAATGTTTGACTTTTCGCTCATCACCGAATATTTTTCGCGTAGAAACGACGGTTTTCAAAATTTTCGAAACGAAATTTCATCGTAATTTGGTTGTAAATCAGTAGAGTCAATTTTTTCTCTCGTCAACATTTTTCATTCGAATCGACCGAAAAATAACTCGTCACGTATAAATTTTACATCGAAGTATGATTTTCGACTTTTGACCAGAAATTGAACTAGAAACAACGATTTTCCATGCATTGTCTGACTTTTCGCTCATCTCCGAACATATTTCGTTAAGGAACGACGTTTTTCGAAATCTTCGAAACGAAAATTGATCGTATTTGGTTCAAATTTTTTGATCGAATCGACCAAGAAGAAACTCGTCTAACTTTTGATAGAAATTAAACGAGAAACAACGATTTTCCATGCAATGTTTGACTTATCGCTCATCACCGAATATTTTTCGCGAAGAAACGACGGTTTTCAAAATTTTCGAAACGAAATTTCATCTTATTTGGTGTAAATCAGTAAAGTCAATTTTTTCTCTCGTCAAAATTTCTCATTCGAATCGACCGAAAAAAAACTCGTCACGTATAAATTTTACATCGAAGTATGATTTTTGACTTTTGACTAGAAATTGAACTAGAAACAACGATTTTCCATGCATTGTCTGACTTTTCGCTCATCATCAAACATATTTCGTTAAGGAACGACGTTTCTCAAAATTTTTGAAACGAAATTTGATCGTATTTGGCTCAAATCAGTGCAATCAAGTTTTTCTCTAGTCAACGTTTCTTGATCGAATCGACCAAGAAGAAACTCGTCATGTATAAATTTTACATCGAAGTATGATTTTCGACTTTTGACCAGAAATTAAACGAGAAACAACGATTTTTCATGCAATGTTCGACTTTTCGCTCATCACCGAACATTTTTCGCGAAGAAACGACGGTTTTCAAAATTTTCGAAACGAAAATTGATCGTATTTGGTTCAAGTCAGTGCAATCCAGTTTTTCTCTCGTCAACGTTATTCGTTCTAATCGATCGAAGGGAGACTCGTCACGTATAAATTTTACATCGAAGTATGATTTTCGACTTTTGACCAGAAATTGAACGAGAAACAACGATTTTTCATGCAATGACTGACTTTTCGCTCATCACCGAACAATTTTTCGTGATGGATCGACGTTTTTCAAAATTTTCGGAACTAAATTTGATCGTATTTGGTACAAATCAGTGCAATCCAGTTTTTCTTTCGTCAACGTTTTTCGTTCTAATCGATCGAAGGGAGACTCGTCACGTATGAATTTTACATCGAAGTATGATTTTCGACTTTTGACCAGAAATTAAACTAGAAACAATGATTTTTCATGCAATGTCCGACTTTTCGCTCATCACCGAACATTTTTCGTGATAGATCGACGTTTTTCAAAATTTTCGGAACTAAATTTGATCGTATTTGGTACAAATCAGTGCAATCCAGTTTTTCTCTTGTCAACGTTTTTCGTTCTTATCGATCGAAGGGAGACTCGTCACGTATGAATTTTACATCGAAGTATGATTTTCGACTTTTGACCAGAAATTAAACTAGAAACAATGATTTGTCAAGCATTGTCTGACTATTCGCTTATCACCGAACATATTTCGTTAAGGAACGACGTTTCTCAAAATTTTCGAAACGAAATTTGATCGTATTTGGCTCAAATCAGTGCAATCAAGTTTTTCTCTAGTCAACGTTTTTTGATCGAATCGATCGAAGGGAGACTCGTCACGTATAACTTTTACATCGAAGTATGAATTTCGACTTTTGACCAGAAATTGAACGAGAAACAACGATTTTTCATGCAATGTTTGACTTTTCGCTCATCACCGAACATTTTTCGCGTAGAAACGACGGTTTTCAAAATTTTCGAAACGAAATTTTATCGTAATTGTTTTAAATCAGTAGAGTCAATTTTTTCTCCCGTCAAAATTTTTCATTCGAATCGACCGAAAAAAAACTCGTCACGTATAAATTTTACATCGAAGTATGATTTTTGACTTTTGACTAGAAATTGAACTAGAAACAACGATTTTCCATGCATTGTCTGACTTTTCGCTCATCATCAAACATATTTCGTTAAGGAACGACGTTTTTCAAGATTTTCGAAACGAAATTTGATCGTATTTGGCTAAAATCAGTGCAATCAAGGTTTTCTCTAGTCAACGTTTTTTGATCGAATCGATCGAAGGGAGACTCGTCACGTATAAATTTTACATCGAAGTATGATTTTCGACTTTTGACCAGAAATTGAACGAGAAACAACGATTTTTCATGCAATGTTTGACTTTTCGCTCATCACCGAACATTTTTCGCGTAGAAACGACGGTTTTCAAAATTTTCGAAACGAAATTTCATCGTAATGTGGTAAATCAGTAGAGTCAATTTTTTCTCTCGTCAAAATTTTTCATTCGAAAGGACCGAAAAAAAACTCGTCACGTATAAATTTTACATCAAAGTATGATTTTTGACTTTTGACTAGAAATTGAACTAGAAACAACGATTTTCCATGCAATGTTTGACTTTTCGCTCATCACCGAACATTTTTCGCGTAGAAACGACGGTTTTAAAAATTTTCGAAACGAACTTTCATCGTAATTGTTGTAAATCAGTAGAGTCAATTTTATCTCTCGTCAACATTTTTCATTCGAATCGACCGAAAAATAACTCGTCACGTATAAATTTTACATCGAAGTATTATTTTCGACTTTTGACCAGAAATTGAACTAGAAACAACGATTTTCCATGCATTGTCTGACTTTTCGCTCATCTCCGAACATATTTCGTTAAGGAACGACGTTTTTCGAAATCTGAAAATTGATCGTATTTGGTTCAAATTTTTTGATCGAATCGACCAAGAAGAAACTCGTATTTGGTTAACTTTTCGACCAAGAAGAAACGTCATGTATAAATTTTACATCGAAGTATGATTTTCGACTTTTGACTAGAAATTAAACGAGAAACAACGATTTTCCATGCAATGTTTGACTTATCGCTCATCACCGAATATTTTTCGCGAAGAAACGACGGTTTTCAAAATTTTCGAAACGAAATTTCATCTTATTTGGTGTAAATCAGTAAAGTCAATTTTTTCTCTCGTCAAAATTTCTCATTCGAATCGACCGAAAAAAAACTCGTCACGTATAAATTTTACATCGAAGTATGATTTTTGACTTTTGACTAGAAATTGAACTAGAAACAACGATTTTCCATGCATTGTCTGACTTTTCGCTCATCATCAAACATATTTCGTTAAGGAACGACGTTTCTCAAAATTTTTGAAACGAAATTTGATCGTATTTGGCTCAAATCAGTGCAATCAAGTTTTTCTCTAGTCAACGTTTCTTGATCGAATCGACCAAGAAGAAACTCGTCATGTATAAATTTTACATCGAAGTATGATTTTCGACTTTTGACAAGAAATTAAACGAGAAACAACGATTTTTCATGCAATGTTCGACTTTTCGCTCATCACCGAACATTTTTCGCGAAGAAACGACGGTTTTCAAAATTTTCGAAACGAAAATTGATCGTATTTGGTTCAAGTCAGTGCAATCCAGTTTTTCTCTCGTCAACGTTATTCGTTCTAATCGATCGAAGGGAGACTCGTCACGTATAAATTTTACATCGAAGTATGATTTTCGACTTTTGACCAGAAATTGAACGAGAAACAACGATTTTTCATGCAATGACTGACTTTTCGCTCATCACCGAACAATTTTTGTGATGGATCGACGTTTTTCAAAATTTTCGGAACTAAATTTGATCGTATTTGGTACAAATCAGTGCAATCCAGTTTTTCTTTCGTCAACGTTTTTCGTTCTAATCGATCGAAGGGAGACTCGTCACGTATGAATTTTACATCGAAGTATGATTTTCGACTTTTGACCAGAAATTAAACTAGAAACAATGATTTTTCATGCAATGTCCGACTTTTCGCTCATCACCGAACATTTTTCGTGATAGATCGACGTTTTTCAAAATTTTCGGAACTAAATTTGATCGTATTTGGTACAAATCAGTGCAATCCAGTTTTTCTCTTGTCAACGTTTTTCGTTCTTATCGATCGAAGGGAGACTCGTCACGTATGAATTTTACATCGAAGTATGATTTTCGACTTTTGACCAGAAATTAAACTAGAAACAATGATTTGTCAAGCATTGTCTGACTATTCGCTTATCACCGAACATATTTCGTTAAGGAACGACGTTTCTCAAAATTTTCGAAACGAAATTTGATCGTATTTGGCTCAAATCAGTGCAATCAAGTTTTTCTCTAGTCAACGTTTTTTGATCGAATCGATCGAAGGGAGACTCGTCACGTATAAATTTTACATCGAAGTATGATTTTCGACTTTTGACCAGAAATTGAACGAGAAACAACGATTTTTCATGCAATGTTTGACTTTTCGCTCATCACCGAACATTTTTCGCGTAGAAACGACGGTTTTCAAAATTTTCGAAACGAAATTTTATCGTAATTGTTTTAAATCAGTAGAGTCAATTTTTTCTCCCGTCAAAATTTTTCATTCGAATCGACCGAAAAAAAACTCGTCACGTATAAATTTTACATCGAAGTATGATTTTTGACTTTTGACTAGAAATTGAACTAGAAACAACGATTTTCCATGCATTGTCTGACTTTTCGCTCATCATCAAACATATTTCGTTAAGGAACGACGTTTTTCAAGATTTTCGAAACGAAATTTGATCGTATTTGGCTAAAATCAGTGCAATCAAGGTTTTCTCTAGTCAACGTTTTTTGATCGAATCGATCGAAGGGAGACTCGTCACGTATAAATTTTACATCGAAGTATGATTTTCGATTTTTGACCAGAAATTGAACGAGAAACAACGATTTTTCATGCAATGTTTGACTTTTCGCTCATCACCGAACATTTTTCGCGTAGAAACGACGGTTTTCAAAATTTTCGAAACGAAATTTCATCGTAATGTGGTAAATCAGTAGAGTCAATTTTTTCTCTCGTCAAAATTTTTCATTCGAAAGGACCGAAAAAAAACTCGTCACGTATAAATTTTACATCAAAGTATGATTTTTGACTTTTGACTAGAAATTGAACTAGAAACAACGATTTTCCATGCAATGTTTGACTTTTCGCTCATCACCGAACATTTTTCGCGTAGAAACGACGGTTTTCAAAATTTTCGAAACGAACTTTCATCGTAATTGTTGTAAATCAGTAGAGTCAATTTTATCTCTCGTCAACATTTTTCATTCGAATCGACCGAAAAATAACTCGTCACGTATAAATTTTACATCGAAGTATTATTTTCGACTTTTGACCAGAAATTAAACTAGAAACAACGATTTTCCATGCATTGCCTGACTTTTCGCTCATCTCCGAACATATTTCGTTAAGGAACGACGTTTTTCAAAATTTTCGAAACGAAAATTTGAAAATCGTATTTGGTTCAAATTTTTTGATCGAATCGACCAAGAAGAAACTCGTCATGTATAAATTTTACATCGAAGTATGATTTTCGACTTTTGACTAGAAATTAAACAAGAAACAACGATTTTCCATGCAATGTTTGACTTTTCGCTCATCACCGAATATTTTTCGCGAAGAAACGACGGTTTTCAAAATTTTCGAAACGAAATTTCATCTTATTTGGTGTAAATCAGTAAAGTCAATTTTTTCTCTCGTCGAAATTTTTCATTCGAATCGACCGAAAAAAAACTCGTCACGTATAAATTTTACATCGAAGTGTGATTTTTGACTTTTGACTAGAAATTGAACTAGAAACAACGATTGTCCATGCATTGTCTGACTTTTCGCTCATCATCAAACATATTTCGTTAAGGAACGACGTTTTTCAAGATTTTCGAAACGAAATTTGATCGTATTTGGCTCAAATCAGTGCAATCAAGGTTTTCTCTAGTCAACGTTTTTTGATCGAATCGATCGAAGGGAGACTCGTCACGTATAAATTTTACATCGAAGTATGATTTTCGACTTTTGACCAGAAATTGAACAAGAAATAACGATTTTTCATGCAATGTTTGACTTTTCGCTCATCACCGAACATTTTTCGCGTAGAAACGACGGTTTTCAAAATTTTCGAAACGAAATTTCATCGTAATTGTTGTAAATCAGTAGAGTCAATTTTTTCTCTCGTCAACATTTTTCATTCGAATCGACCGAAAAATAACTCGTCACGTATAAATTTTACATCGAAGTATTATTTTCGACTTTTGACCAGAAATTGAACTAGAAACAACGATTTTCCATGCATTGTCTGACTTTTCGCTCATCTCCGAACATATTTCGTTAAGGAACGACGTTTTTCGAAATTTTCGAAACGAAAATTGATCGTATTTGGTTCAAATTTTTTGATCGAATCGACCAGTGCAATCAATTTTTTCTCTAGTCAACGTTTTTTGAATCAACCAAAAGAAACTCGTCATGTATAAATTTTACATCGAAGTATGATTTTCGACTTTTGACCAGAAATTGAACGAGAAACAACGATTTTTCATGCGATGTTTGACTTTTCGCTCATCACCGAACATTTTTCGCGTAGAAACGACGGTTTTCAAAATTTTCGAAACGAAATTTCATCGTATTTGGTTGTAAATCAGTAGAGTCAATTTTTTCTCTCGTCAACATTTTTCATTCGAATCGACCGAAAAATAACTCGTCACGTATAAATTTTACATCGAAGTATGATTTTCGACTTTTGACCAGAAATTGAACTAGAAACAACGATTTTCCATGCATTGTCTGACTTTTCGCTCATCTCCGAACATATTTCGTTAAGGAACGACGTTTTTCGAAATCTTCGAAACGAAAATTGATCGTATTTGGTTCAAATTTTTTGATCGAATCGACCAAGAAGAAACTCGTCTAACTTTTGACTAGAAATATAACGAGAAACAACGATTTTCCATGCAATGTTTGACTTTTCGCTCATCACCGAACATTTTTCGCGAAGAAACGACGGTTTTCAAAATTTTCGAAACGAAATTTGATCGTATTTGGCTCAAATCAGTGCAATCAAGTTTTTCTCTCGTCAACGTTTTTCGTTCGAATCGACGAAGAAGAAACTCGTCACGTATAAATTTTACATCGAAGTATGATTTTCGACTTTTGACCAGAAATTGAACTAGAAACAACGATTTTCCATGCATTGTCTGACTTTTCGCTCGTCATCAAACATACTTCGTTAAGGAACGACGTTTTTCAAGATTTTCGAAACGAAATTTGATCGTATTTGGCTCAAATCAGTGCAATCAAGGTTTTCTCTAGTCAACGTTTTTTGATCGAATCGATCGAAGGGAGACTCGTCACGTATAAATTTTACATCGAAGTATGATTTTCGACTTTTGACCAGAAATTGAACGAGAAACAACGATTTTTCATGCAATGACTGACTTTTCGCTCATCACCGAACAATTTTTGTGATGGAACGACGTTTTTCAAAATTTTCGGAACTAAATTTGATCGTATTTGGTACAAATCAGTGCAATCCAGTTTTTCTCTCGTCAACGTTTTTCGTTCTAATCGATCGAAGGGAGACTCGTCACGTATGAATTTTACATCGAAGTATGATTTTCGACTTTTGACCAGAAATTAAACGAGAAACAACGATTTTTCATGCAATGTCTGACTTTTCGCTCATCACCGAACATTTTTCGTGATAGATCGACGTTTTTCAAAATTTTCGGAACTAAATTTGATCGTATTTGGTACAAATCAGTGCAATCCAGTTTTTCTCTTGTCAACGTTTTTTGATCGAATCGATCGAAGGGAGACTCGTCACGTATAACTTTTACATCGAAGTATGATTTTCGACTTTTGACCAGAAATTGAACGAGAAACAATGATTTTTCATGCAATGTCCGACTTTTCGCTCATCACCGAACATTTTTCGTGATAGATCGACGTTTTTCAAAATTTTCGGAACTAAATTTGATCGTATTTGGTACAAATCAGTGCAATCCAGTTTTTCTCTTGTCAACGTTTTTCGTTCTTATCGATCGAAGGGAGACTCGTCACGTATGAATTTTACATCGAAGTATGATTTTCGACTTTTGACCAGAAATTAAACTAGAAACAACGATTTTTCATGCAATGTCTGACTTTTCGCTCATCACCGAACATTTTTCGTGATAGAACGACGTTTTTCAAAATTTTCGAAACTAAATTTGATCGTATTTGGTACAAATCAGTGCAATCCAGTTTTTCTCTTGTCAACGTTTTTTGATCGAATCGATCGAAGGGAGACTCGTCACGTATAACTTTTACATCGAAGTATGAATTTCGACTTTTGACCAGAAATTGAACGAGAAACAACGATTTTTCATGCAATGACTGACTTTTCGCTCATCACCGAACAATTTTTGTGATGGATCGACGTTTTTCAAAATTTTCGGAACTAAATTTGATCGTATTTGGTACAAATCAGTGCAATCCAGTTTTTCTCTCGTCAACGTTTTTCGTTCTAATCGATCGAAGGGAGACTCGTCACGTATGAATTTTACATCGAAGTATGATTCTCGACCTTTGACCAGAAATTGAACGAGAAACAACGATTTTTCATGCAATGTTTGACTTTTCGCTCATCACCGAACATTTTTCGCGTAGAAACGACGGTTTTCGAAATTTTCGAAACGAAATTTTATCGTAATTGTTTTAAATCAGTAGAGTCAATTTTTTCTCCCGTCAAAATTTTTCATTCGAATCGACCGAAAAAAAACTCGTCACGTATAAATTTTACATCGAAGTATGATTTTTGACTTTTGACTAGAAATTGAACTAGAAACAACGATTTTCCATGCATTGTCTGACTTTTCGCTCATCATCAAACATATTTCGTTAAGGAACGACGTTTTTCAAGATTTTCGAAACGAAATTTGATCGTATTTGGCTAAAATCAGTGCAATCAAGGTTTTCTCTAGTCAACGTTTTTTGATCGAATCGATCGAAGGGAGACTCGTCACGTATAAATTTTACATCGAAGTATGATTTTCGATTTTTGACCAGAAATTGAACGAGAAACAACGATTTTTCATGCAATGTTTGACTTTTCGCTCATCACCGAACATTTTTCGCGTAGAAACGACGGTTTTCAAAATTTTCGAAACGAAATTTCATCGTATTTGTGGTAAATCAGTAGAGTCAATTTTTTCTCTCGTCAAAATTTTTCATTCGAAAGGACCGAAAAAAAACTCGTCACGTATAAATTTTACATCAAAGTATGATTTTTCGACTTTTGACTAGAAATTGAACTAGAAACAACGATTTTCCATGCAATGTTTGACTTTTCGCTCATCACCGTGTTACGTCCTCGGGTCTACTCCTCAAGTCGCTGTGCGAATTGGCTAAAAATTCAAAACAATAATAATCCATACAAATATTCTACCAATCAATTCTTTCATAAAATCGGGTAGTATTAATATCATTTATTTCATCAATATTTTATTATGTCATTTTTGGAACACTATGTTCGTATTATGTAATCTCGCTTAATATTTCTAAGCAATAAAATCTATCGTTAGAATAAGTAAATTTATCGGCGACAAGACTAATTAATTGTCACTCCTAACAATCATTATCAACGAACGAATCAAAATATCTCTCGATCTAACGAAATACTTCATAACAAATCATATCACAGGTATAAAACTGATCAGTAGACAGTCAACAAACATTTCCATACAGAAAATTTGACGATATCAGACATATTTTTCTATGTTAAAATATTCACCGACGAACGGTATCGAAGGTCAAAAATCGACCAACAAACCTTCAATAAACATTTGCACTCAAAATCAGTTAGAATATCAAACATTTACTAAAAACATATAAATTACTAAAATACGAAAATGGTCATATCGAATGTGCAACAATGACGACCAAACAATCTCCAAACGTTTCCAAACATATTATTAGAGAAAATCAGATATTCAAAATAGTTACCGACCGATGGTAACAAATATAAAAACCAGTTCCAAACGTCGATATCAATAAACAATGACCAACATACGGTTAACAAACATTTTGACATAAAATTAGTAACAAATCAACATTTCGAAAAACTGGACAAATTTATTAATTCACAGTACTGAACAGAAATATACACAAAACAAACCGACATACGATTTACAAACGTTCTAAGTCACATTCATCATCAATACTTACGATCCGAAAAATTGGACAAATTCATTAAAAAACGTTAACAAACAATGACATATGTATAACAAAGACGAACAAACGACTAACAAACGTTTCCAGATAAAATTGTTAGAAATATCGAATATTCAAAATAGTTACCAACTGATGGTAAAAATCGTGAAAATCATAACCGACCAATAATAAAGACTTAAAAAGAGCCACCGTACCGTCAGTAGTCAATTCCAACAAAATTTAAGACGATATCGTATATTTTTCGAAAATGAGAAAAACGCTAAAACACAATAATAAACAATGTCATATATGTAACAATGACCAACAAACGATTTACAATCGTTTCCAAATAATTACCGACTGATGGTAACCAAATTCAAATTTATACCAAACGATAAAAAATATATAACAATCATAAGTGAACAATTTAAAAGCGTTCTGAGACAAAATATTCAACTTCCGAACATTATTTATAAAATTTATATCTCGGAAAAACCAACAAACAATTTCCAAAACATTACACATAATTAGTCCTCTAAAGGGTCGCCCTTTATATCGTCAACTTATATTGTTAATTAACAAAATAATCTATTAGCTATAAAACTCTTCGCCACTCAAGGCTCACATGTAAAGAAAAATCGAACATGAATGTACTCATACTTACCTTTTGAAATGAAAGACCCCATAGAACGTCATCTTTACTCAATTTACCCAGTACATTATCCTTCCCGCATGAAAAACCATATACATTACCTTTTCTACATAAATTTCTATATGAAGTCCATTTTACATGAAAATCCCCATACATTACCTCCATAAATTTTACATGAAAATCCCAATAATTACCTTTTCTACCTATATAAAATCCATTTACATGAAAATATACATTACCTTTTCTGCATATAAACACCTATATAAAATCCATTTTACACGAAATTCCCGATACATTACCTTTTTTGAATATAAACACCTATATATTACACATCTTACATGAAAGAACCTATATAAAAGTTATTTTGAATGAAAAAACCTATATCTAATACTTTCCTCAAAATCCATCCACCCAAAATTGAATAAAAATATAAAACCTATCAATACTTACCTATACGAAAGGGTAGATCCACGTTCGATACTTCTTATTATATTATATAGGGGTTACTACCCCGAAAGACATTGTCTTAATTAAGTACTGCGTCATTAGAATAAGAAATCCTTTGTTGTCTGCCTGGGTTAATTATTCCATAAGGAAAAATATCATATAACTCCCTTATCAAATCACTTTTTAGCTGACCTAAGCTTCGACTCAGAACAAAGGAGTCCCACGGTCCAGCCATCCCCTCCACCATGGTCATCTTCAAACGCGAAGAGGGGAAGCCTACTTCTACTCCTCGATCATCTCAGGAGAGCAATCAGTCCCGTCGAGATCAGCATAGAGCACGGTCGTGGAGCCTCTGCTATACTACATCTATACTACATCGAGTCTCTATCAATTCAAAGTTATAAGTGTATTATTGAGAGTTTATTTCAAAGTCTGTAACAATATATTAACAAAAGTCAATTCAAGTGTTCGTTCAATTTATTTACGACGTTTACCTCTCATTAATTACATTTAATTCAATCATTCTCATCGAAGTTTTTACGCGAGTTTCCCGGCTTTTTCAATCGAAGTTCAACGTGAGTTCTCTTGGAATATCAGTGGCATCGTTCAGTTCATCGTTGTTTCTATTATCGTTTTCTCAGTTCATCGTTGTTTCTCCAGTGTTCCGTTGTTAAATAATTCTTCGAAAGCCGTTAATTGACCAAGTGTTCGCGTTCTTTTCGGGATTCGTTTCAAATAATTTCTTATTTCTTCTTTTTCTTTAAAAATCTCAATTATCAATCGCGATATTTATAAACAATTTTCTCATTTTTATTAAACTCAGTTCTAAGTATTTCGCGACTTTTTCCAAACAAATTTCTCGTTTATTTACAAATCTTTCAAGTGTTCATAAAATATTAAAATAAATTCAAATACTTAGTTTTTGGCGCTTGAACTTATTCTATTTATCCCAGCTGTGCCTATGACACTTGCACGCTGCGCTCTGAGTCAAATAAATACAAGTGCTTTTATTTAATAACATTTTATTTTTCACGAACAATTTAATTTCATCAAGATCGTTTCGGTCAATTGTTTATTTCTGTTTTCGAGGTACCAAGTAAAATTTAAACTATTTTCTTTGTCATTAATCATTATTCGAGTGACAATTTGAGATTGTTAATCTTATCCCAGCCGTGCCTATGACACTTGCACGCTGCGCTCTTGGATAAATAATTTCAAATAATTCGTGTTCAGTGTTTGAATAAATTATACTTACCCCGGCTGTGCCTATGACACTTGCACGCTGCGCTCTGAGTGAAATAAATTCAAATACATCTTTTCTTTCTTTGATAATCTGGACCTCGTAAATAACTCAATTTCGCTCTTGATCGAACCGAAACCATTTTCTTTATTTGAATTCAAGTATACGAGACTGTTTGGGGAAGTGACGGATCGTGTATTGTAAAATCATTTTCTTTATTTAATAAATTCAGTTTCAAATCATTTTTTTTGGTGGCAAATTAAAATTCAAATCGTTTTTATTACAAATTCAAATCAAATAACATTTCAAATCATTCATTTTCAATTAATACAATTCGAGTCATATCTTTTATTTAACACATTTCGGAATATATCCGCGACATTTCAAATCTTTCTTTATTTTTCTTTATCTAAAATTTCAGTTTGGCGAAAGTTTGAATTTTTGTTCATCCCCGCATCCGATAGCGATCGTTTCGCTCGCTCCTCCTCACCTCGCATCCTTCCCTCTCCGCTCTTCTGTGCCCAAAAACTTGCACGTTGAGCTTCCCCAAAAGTACCTGAAATCAGAACAAAAATGCATTCTTTCGTTTCAAATAGTCTCTCTTTTCCAAATGCCTAGTCAAAGAGTAGGCTGGTGTGTCGCCATCCGCAAGGCAATTTTCAAGCAGTGGGCCAGAGCTGCCCATCCTGGGAGGAGTAATAAGTCCCTCCTTCGACAACTTTTAGAGCGCAATTATCTCAGGGCAATCCGTCAGTCAAGAGTTCCACGGATCACAAGAAATAGAGCTGTGGTCGATCAAATTGTCATCATTGACGATACTGGCAGCCAAAGACGTCTACGCATCGCTGGAAATCCTACGTGGCGTAATCATCAAGATCATCCTCCGGAAGTCGTCACCATCTCCGACGATTCAACATTGAACGAGGATCAACCGGACATCGAACTCATCCAGGAGATAGAGGTCGTCACCCTGGATTAGCTCATCTCTTCATCTTCATACCCTCTACGCTTCACCGTTCCTGAAAGGTAAGAAACCACGTCTACCATATTTTTGCTTACCTTTTAATTTTCATCCTACCACCAGTCGATCAGCTCACATTCGACTCTCATCCCGGTAGGGTAAATCTCTCCTTGCCAAACAGTAGAGTCGTAAATTAGTATCCGAAACGTCGTCCTCATTCAATCTCTCGTGGTCGGTTCGTGAAACGCGTTCCTCCCTCGTTGAAGTCAAATCTGAAAACATACGACGTGACAGGATATATATTTTTTGGTGGCAGCGGTGGGATACCGTGTGTTGATCATATAACTGGTGCTACATTCAAATCAATCTATTCTCGAAGCTATCTTTTATATATTTTCTCTTCAATCAAGTTCATCAAGTAATTCAAAATGCCTATCTCATTAACTGCGGAAGAACTTCAACAACTTCACGCTCAATTAGAAACTAGAGAACTCCAGCTCAAAGAAAGGGCTGAACAACTAGCTAAACAAGAAAAATCTCTTGACGAACAAAGAGAACAAGTAGCTGCACAATTCGAAGCATTACGCGATGAAACTCATTTTTCAGAAATTGGTCGCGATGACGACAATCATGACAATCAAAATCACAATCAAGGACTCAATGAAATCATTAAAATCATGAGAGAACAATCTCGAATTAACGATACAATCCGTAAAAATCTCGATGACGTCACAGTCGAATTAGACAAATTTAAAACCGAAAGACCTAGTTCGCGAGCAACGGTGCTCCCTCGCAATAATGATCAACGAGAAACGACGCACAATGAGCGTTACCAAAACGATAGACTTCCAATTCCGAGCATCAAATACAAAGATGCCCTCGAATCAGTTCCAATCTTTACCGGGTACAATATCCCCGTTCTTCGTTTTATTCGCGCTTGTAAAAAAGTCAGAGACATGTTCGAGTCTCATCACGAAACAAATTTAACTCAACTATTGAGAAATAAACTTAAAGGTCATGCGCTTACCGCACTGGAAGACGACAGCTTCCAAACAATCAAACAATTTTCCGACCGGCTTAAAACATTTTTCGGTTCTTCTAAAACAGTTAACGAGTATCGTGGTGAATTAGGATCGGTCGTTAAATCAAATTCGGAAAATATAATTCAGTACATCAGTCGCGTTAAAGACCTTCACTTCGCAATAATAGAATTGGACACGGAAATCTACGGTCCACTCTCAGTAACAATGCTTCAATCATACGAAACCGATACAACGGAATGCTTCATCAACGGGTTACCTCCCGATTTTCGAATCCGCCTTCGAGTCGAAGGTTATAGAGATCTTGATAACGTATTCGCGAAAGCAATCAAAGTCGAGCGAGAGATTTCTCGCGATCAAAAATTCATCAATCCGGTCTCGCCTCAACGTACAGCGAGAACCGCGTTCGCAACAACAGCGCCTTGCACACACTGCAATAAAACCGGGCATGATCCAGACAATTGCTGGGCAAAGTACCCGGAAAAACGTCCCAAACGCGACTATAATCGGGACAATTCTAATCGTAATAATCGCGATTTCAACAGTAATTATAATCGTTCAAATCCAAACCGCCCTCATTGCACGTATTGCGATCGTATGGGCCATCTCGAACAAAACTGTTTCAGGAAACAAAATGATTTGGCAAAAAACGAACAATCTCGTCCAATCGATCAGGGCTCATTGGACGAAGCTCAATCGCGCCCTGTCAATCTAGCGAGCGCGACGCCGTTAGAACCTTCAACGTCTGCTTAAACAGACAATCAAAGTCACCTTCAGTCACCCTCGATTGCCCCCAGTTGTACGGGCTCACCGAATTTTTAATCGATACAGGGTCTGAAGTTAATCTCGTCAAAATGCAAATCGTTCGCGATACAACCGGAATAAATAATCAAAATAGAATCATGCTTAATGGGATCGCGGGTGATCCCGTTCACACTTACGGGTCAATATATGTCGAGTTGGATGGAACTCCCACTACATTTCACGTCGTCGGCGACGATTTTCCGACTCCCCAACACGCATTAATCGGAGCGGAATTTTTCTCAAGAAATAAAGCATCAATAGATTGGTCAAAAAAATTCATTAAATGGGGAAATCAAACCCATCCGTTCACGGATTGTGACAGTATTTTCATTCCTAAAAGATCTAGAACAATCGCATTCGTTCGGGTCGAAAATCCCGAAGTAAAAGAATGTTTTATTCCCGAACTCGATTTAGGAGTCGGCGTATATTGTGGTCAAGCAATTTGCTACGTAAAAAACGGTATCGTTAAACTATACGTCCATAATTCCACTCTGGATAATCTATTGTTCAAAGTTCCAACATTAAAAGTCGAAAAATTCGACGGGATTAAAGATACATCGCTCATTCTCGCGGAAGAATACTACGATAACTTTCCCGAGGGATTTATCAAACAAGATATCGAAATCCATCATGCCTGTCCTTACCTTTGCGACAACAAAAAGGAGGGTTATTACCATAAACGCGTCCTTCAAATTCAAAAATCAAATAAAATAGACGAAATCAAAAATCTTTTGCGACTAGATCACCTCAACGCCGAGGAACTAGAAAGCGTCGACAATCTAATTCGGGACAATTCAGATCTTTTTCACTTACCAAACGATCCATTAAATTCTGTACCAGACTTCTATCATAAAATTTCGACAACCGATGATCAACCGGTATTTACGCGTCAATATCGCTTTCCGCCATTACACAAAGACGAAATAACAAAACAAGTCGGAGATCTAATTAAAAATAACGTTATCGAGCCATCACTTTCACCCTATAGCTCGCCCTTGTGGATAGTCCCGAAAAAAGAGGATTCCCAGGGTAACAAACGGTGGAGGATGGTAATAGACTATCGAAATTTAAACGAAAAAACGATTGGGGATGCCTATCCCCTTCCTCAAATAAACGAAATTCTGGATCAACTTGGCGAGGCCAAGTATTTCTCGGTATTCGACCTTGCTAGCGGTTTCCACCAGATCAAGGTCGACCCAAACGATAAGCACAAAACCGCCTTTTCCACACCATTTGGCCATTACGAATTCAACCGTATGCCTTTCGGCCTCAAAAACGCTCCTGCCACTTTTCAACGGCTAATGGACCGTGTCCTTGTAGGACTTCAGGGCATCGAGCTATTCGTTTATCTCGACGATATAGTCCTCTATTCAAAAACTCTAGCGGAACATCAAATCAAATTTAATAAACTCGCTTGTCGTCTCCGTAACGCAAATCTTAGCTTGCAACCAGATAAATGCGAATTCCTCCGTCGTGAGGTGGGTTACCTAGGTCACGTTATCAGTGACGAGGGTGTACGACCCGATCCAAAAAAGATTTCGGCCCTACAAAATTATCCGGCCCCCACAAACCAGAAAAAGATCAAACAATTTCTTGGTTTAGCCGGGTATTACCGGCGTTTCATCGAAAATTTTTCCGGCACTGCAAAGCCGCTCACTAATCTGCTCAAAAAGGGAGTCCCGTTTAAATGGACGGAGACCCAACAAAAATCTTTTGATCTCTTAAGAGAGGCTCTTTGTAAAGAACCAATATTGCAATACCCAGACTTCAATCAAGCTTTCATCATAACAACCGATGCTTCCAACGTCGCAATCGGCGGCGTACTCAGCCAGGGCGAAATCGGCAAGGATAAGCCCATCGCCTACGCTTCTCGTACTCTCAACAAACACGAGCTTAACTATTCAACCATCGAGAAAGAATGTCTCGCAATCATCTACTGCGTTAATCATTTCAGGCCCTATATTTATGGCCGTGAATTCTTGCTTCTCACCGACCACCAACCTTTAGTGTGGTTAAATTCGGTTAAAGATCCCGCTAATCGACTAGTCCATTGGCGACTAAGTTTATCAAACTATCAATACAAAATCAAATACAAACCTGGGAGGGTAAACAGCAATGCTGATGCCTTGTCCCGCAATCCACCTGAAACGTCAAAAACAGTCTTCGTTGTAAGACACAAACCTAAAAAGAGAAAACTTAACCTAGAAAACTTACCTTCCGTTCACGAGTCCGAATCCAGGTCCGCTGAGTCCGCATCCGAGTCCGAGTCCGAATACGATTCCGAGTCTAGTGAACGCATTTTCAGTCCACCTCTTCGTCCTAAAAGAAAAAGTAAAAATCAATTGAATCAAGATATCGAAATGGAGATTTGTCAGAAAAAAAAGAAAAGAAAAAGAAAAACAGCTGATACTTCCCCGGTGGAAGGAGGATCACGAGGCGATCCTATCGCGTCCGGCAGTCAAGATGACACGGATTTGTCGATGTTGGAAAGCTCGCCCTCTGACCAACGGGCCCCAGCTGATCTGTTATCAAAAAGAGTTCAAGTCAAAGTCAAAAGAAGGAAAATCGCTGGATATTCCCTGGAAATAGGGGGATCACGAGACAATCCTATTGGGACTAGTAATCGAGACGATTCAAAGTCACCGATGTTGGAAAGTTCGCCCTCCTATCACCAGGCCCCAGCCTCAAGTCAAAGCGGAAATCAAGCCGCGAGTCAAAGCGGAAATCAAGCCGCGAGTCAAGTCGGAAATCAGGCCGACAATCAAAATGAAAATTCAAATCTTTCTGGCGAGAAATCAAATCGCCTCAAGTCAAGTAACGAGAACTCAAATCGTTTCAAAAATAAAGAAAAAGTAACTGACAATCTCAATCAAATCATAAGCGGAAATCAAGCCGCGAATCAAGTCGGAAATCAGGCCGACAATCAAAGTGAAAATTCAAATCTATTCGGCGAGAAATCAAATCGCCTCAAATCAAACGAGAATTCAAATCGTGAGAAAAGTAAAGAAGTAAACGATAATCAGAATCAAATCGAAGATGAAAATAATGACGAAGTTTTAACATTAAGTGACTATCAAAGCGAAAACGAAATCGAATTAGAATCGGACGAAGATACCGAGCTTCTTGTCGATCCGAACCCCCAGTACGTCAATCAGGAAAATCAAGAGTTCGCCATAGAAGGCGCATTATCAATTCACGAAACTCGCGATAATCTTTCAATGCAGAAAGGCAATATAGTAATCTTTATCACTCGTTCGAATAAACCTGTTGACGCTGGAGCGAAGGAACTTCAATCAATGAATAAACTGCCAAAATTCGAAAATATCACAATTTACCGAGTCAAGGTTCAAATCGAGAAAAATTGGCGTATCATTGCCTTACCAGTTCTTTTCCACGAGAAAGAAAATTTAGCATTCGACGATCTCGAAGAAACGTTCGAATCATTTCGTGATATCATAATGGAAGAGGGAATCACGTCATTCTCTATAGCAAAATCAGAATTAGTCGGAGGCATTCCATGGCCCGACATAAAAAATCAACTAGTAAACTCGTTAAAAGATTCAGCAATCACAATCACGATATGCAAACAATTAATAAGATTTCCATCGGAACAGGAAAGAGTCGAAATAATTTGCGAAAAACATTCTTCAATAATTGGCGGCCACAAAGGCGTCAACAAAACATACAAACGAATCAGAGAAAATTTTTACTGGGAAAATATGAAATCCCAAATCCAAGAGTTCATCTCAAAGTGTAAAAATTGTCAACTCAAAAAACTTGTGAGGGTCAAAACGAAGCAGCCAATGATAATCACCGATACTCCTGGGTCGGCTTTCGATAAAATCTCTATGGACATTGTGGGTCCACTCCCAATAACGAAAAAGGGGAATTCATATATTCTAACAATCCAGGACTTGCTCACAAAATATTCAATGGCTGTTCCGTTATCAAGGACCACGTCAGTCGATATCGCTAACGCCTTCATCAATCACTTTATTCCTCGATTCGGTGCCCCTAAGGCCATTCTTACCGATCAAGGCGCAAACTTCTTATCGACTTTAATCAAATCAATCGCTAAAAAGTACAGGATCAAACTGTATCAAACAACCGCATTTCATCCGCAGAGTAACGGATCCATCGAAAGATCCCATCATGTATTAGCCGAGTATCTTAAGCAATTTGTAAATGAAAGAAATGATTGGGACGAATTATTAGAAATGTCAATGTTCTCATATAACACTAGCCAGCACGAGGGGACTAAATACACCCCCCACGAATTAGTTTTTGGGAAGTTAGCTAGACTTCCGTCAGGTCATCATCACGTCGAGGAACAACAGGATCCGACATACACCGAATATCTTGCGGAACTTCACGATAAAATCGACAACTTGCAAGAACTTGCTCGTAACAATCTTATTTCTGCGAAAGAGCGATCGAAACGGTATTACGACCGAAAAATCAATCCCCAACATTTCAAAGTTGGCGACGTAGTATTAATGCTCAAAGAACCGGTAAAAGGAAAATTCGGTGATCAGTATACTGAACCTTGCGAAATCATAGAAGTCCTCTCAGGGGGAAATTTGAAAATATTATTGAACGGAAAACCACGCATAGTACATGCAAATAAATTACGCGGCACTCGACTACCGCTCAATGCCTAACTCGGGGCCTTCTCATCTTCAAAAATGTTTCACCTGAATGTGATCCTCTCGTACCTGCTCAATATTTCGTCGATAACCATTGGTATGGATTCAGTCCTCATGGGATACCAGTCCCAAGTCCTCAGCAACTCCAACCGACTACTCGACCATCTTGGAAGTACAATCCAGTCGGAAATCTGGCAACCAGCGGCATCTACTCCATCGAAGAACTTAACGAACTCAGAGATCGCATAATGTTTCCCGCTGAAAAAGCCGCCCTCTTGAACACCATCGCTAGGGGATCTGCCGGTTATCCTGTACCATCGGGAGCCGTTGCCTTCCACAATCTATTAGATCAAGAAGGGCTCGATAAATTAGCTGAAGGGACCTTAAAACGAATGTGGCACGGTTTGGAGAAATTCGGAATTATCAGTGCGGGATTCTTCGGTATCATATTAATCTACTCAATGATCAAAGCAGTAATAGACATTCTCATCCAAGGATATACTTTGCATTCATTATATGGATGGAGTTTCGCGCTCATCGGAGCTCTCTGGAATTCGGTCACTCATTTATTAATCACGCGCAGATATAGAAATCATCAAGAAAACGTCTACAGTTTACCTCGAGAGCAGGAACTCACCTCAGACACTACGTCGAAGGCAAAATCAAAACCTTCACCCGCAAAAAGGGAGATATCTGGTGTAGACCCTCAACTTCTTTCTCGCCTTCCAGGCGGTTCTCAGTCACCTGAATCGTAACTTCGAACTTATCGGGGGAGGTGTTACGTCCTCGGGTCTACTCCTCAAGTCGCTGTGTATTGGCTAAAAATTCAAAACAATAATAATCCATACAAATATTCTACCAATCAATTCTTTCATAAAATCGGGTAGTATTAATATCATTTATTTCATCAATATTTTATTAAGTCATTTTTAGAACACTATGTTCGTATTATGTAATCTCGCTTAATATTTCTATGCAATAAAATCTATCGTTAGAATAAGTAAATTTATCGGCGACAAGACTAATTAATTGTCACCCTAACAATCATTATCAACAAACGAATCAAAATATCTCTCGATCTAACGAAATACTTCATAACAAATCATATCACAGATATAAAACCAATCAGTAGACAGTCAACAAACGTTTCCATACAGAAAATTTGACGATATCAGATATATTTTTCTATGTTAAAATATTCACCGACGAACGGTATCAAAGGTCAAAAATCGACCAACAAACCTTCAATAAACATTTGCACTCAAAATTAGTTAGAATATCAAACATTTTCCAAAAATATATAAATTACTAAAAATACGGAAATGGTCATATCGAATGTGCAACAATGACGACCAAACAATCTCCAAACGTTTCCAAACATGTTATTAGAGAAAATCAAATATTCGAAATAGTTACCGACCGATGGTAACAAATATAAAAACCAGTTCCAAACGTCGATATTAATAAACAACGACCAACATACGGTTAACAAACATTTTAACCTAAAATTATCAAGAATTGAACGTTTTTCGAAACTGGACAAATTTATTAAATATCAATACCAAACGCTAAGATCGATAACAAAACAACCGACATACGATTTACAAACGTTCTAAGCCACATTCATCATCAATACTTACGATCCGAAAAATTGGACAAATTCATTAAAAAACGTTAACAAACAATGACAAATGTATAATAAAGACGAACAAACGACTAACAAACGTTTCCAGATAAAATTGTTAAAAATATCGAATATTCAAAATAGTTACCAACTGATGGTAAAAATCGTAAAAATCATAACCGATCAATAATGAAGGCTTAAAAAGAGCCACCGTACCGTTAGTAGTCGATTCCAACAAAAATTTAAGACGATATCGTATATTTTTCGAAAATGAGAAAAACGCTAAAACGCAATAATAAATAATATCATGTATATAACAATGACCAACAAACGATTTACAATCGTTTCCAAATAATTACCGACTGATGGTAACCAAATTCAAAATTTATACCAAACGATAAAAAATATATAACAATCATAAGTGAACAATTTAAAAGCGTTCTGAGACAAAATATTCAACTTCCGAACATTATTTATAAAATTTATATCTCGGAAAAATCAACAAACAATTTCCAAAACATTACACTTAATTAGTCCTCAAAAGGGTTGCCCTTTATATCATCAACTTACATTGTTAATTAACGAAATAATCTATTAGCTATAAAACTCTTCGCCACTCAAGGCTTACATGTAAAGAAAAATCGAACATGAATGTACTCATACTTACCTTTTGAAATGAAAGACCCCATAGAACGTCAGCTTTACTCAATTTACCCAGTACATTATCCTTCCCGCATGAAAAACCATATACATTACCTTTTCTACATAAAATTCTATATGAAGTCCATTTTACATGAAAATCCCCATACATTACCTCTTTTGCATAAATAAAATCCATCCTACATGAAAATCCCAATACATTACCTTTTCTACATAAATTTCTATATAAAATCCATTTCACATGAAAATCCCTATACATTACCTTTTCTGCATATAAACACCTATATAAAATCCATTTTACACGAAATTCCCGATACATTACCTTTTTTGAATATAAACACCTATATATTACACATCTTACATGAAAGAACCTGTATAAAATTTATTTTGAATGAAAAAACCCGTATCTAATACTTTCCTCAAAATCCATCTACCCAAAATCGAATAAAAATATAAAATCTATCAATACTTACCTATACGAAAGGGTAGATCCACGTTCGATACTTCTTATTATATTATATAGGGGTTACTACCCCGAAAGACATTGTCTTAATTAAGTACTGCGTCATTAGAATAAGAAATCCTTTGTTGTCTGCCTGGGTTAATTATTCCATAAGGAAAAATATCATATAACTCCCTTATCAAATCACTTTTTAGCTGACCTAAGCTTCGACTCAGAACAAAGGAGTCCCACGGTCCAGCTATCCCCTCCACCATGGTCATCTTCAAACGCGAAGAGGGGAAGCCTACTTCTACTCCTCGATCATCTCAGGAGAGCAATCAGTCCCGTCGAGATCAGCATAGAGCACGGTCGTGGAGCCTCTGCTATACTACATCTATACTACATCGAGTCTCTATCAATTCAAAGTTATAAGTGTATTATTGAGAGTTTATTTCAAAGTCTGTAACAATATATTAACAAAAGTCAATTCAAGTGTTCGTTCAATTTATTTACGACGTTTACCTCTCATTAATTACATTTAATTCAATCATTCTCATCGAAGTTTTTACGCGAGTTTCCCGGCTTTTTCAATCGAAGTTCAACGTGAGTTCTCTTGGAATATCAGTGGCATCGTTCAGTTCATCGTTGTTTCTATTATCGTTTTCTCAGTTCATCGTTGTTTCTCCAGTGTTCCGTTGTTAAATAATTCTTCGAAAGCCGTTAATTGACCAAGTGTTCGCGTTCTTTTCGGGATTCGTTTCAAATAATTTCTTATTTCTTCTTTTTCTCTTAAAAATCTCAATTATCAATCACGATATTTATAAACAATTTTCTCATTTTTATTAAACTCAGTTTCAAGTATTTCGTGACTTTTTCCAGACAAATTTCTCGTTTTAAATTCAAATCTCTCAAGTGTTCATAAAATATTAAAATAAATTCAAATACTTAGTTTTTGGCGCTTGAACTTATTCTATCTATCCCAGCTGTGCCTATGACACTTGCACGCTGCGCTCTGAGTCAAATAAATACAAGTGCTTTTATTTAATAACATTTTATTTTTCACGAACAATTCAATTTCATCAAGATCGTTTCGGTCAATTGTTTATTTCTGTTTTCGAGGTACCAAGTAAAACTTAAACTATTTTCTTTGTCATTAATCATTATTCGAGTGACAATTTGAGATTGTTAATCTTATCCCAGCCGTGCCTATGACACTTGCACGCTGCGCTCTTGGATAAATAATTTCAAATAATTCGTGTTCAGTGTTTGAATAAATTATACTTACCCCGGCTGTGCCTATGACACTTGCACGCTGCGCTCTGAGTAAAATAAATTCAAATACATCTTTTCTTTCTTTGATAATCTGGACCTCGTAAATAACTCAATTTCGCTCTTGATCGAACCGAAACCATTTTCTTTATTTGAATTCAAGTATACGAGACTGTTTGGGGAAGTGACGGATAGTGTTTTGTAAAATCATTTTCTTTATTTAATAAATTCAGTTTCAAATCATTTTTTTTGGTGGCAAATTAAAATTCAAATCGTTTTTATTACAAATTCAAATCAAATAACATTTCAAATCATTCATTTTCAATTAATACAATTCGAGTCATATCTTTTATTTAACAAATTTCGGAATATATCCGCGACATTTCAAATCTTTCTTTATTTTTCTTTATCTAAAATTTCAGTTTGGCGAAAGTTTGAATTTTTGTTCATCCCCGCATCCGATAGCGATCGTTTCGCTCGCTCCTCCTCACCTCGCATCCTTCCCTCTCCGCTCTTCTGTGCCCAAAAACTTGCACGTTGAGCTTCCCCAAAAGTACCTGAAATCAGAACAAAAATGCATTCTTTCGTTTCAAATAGTCTCTCTTTTCTAAATGGGTAGACGTAGAGCAGGCACCCAATTCGCCATCCGCAAGGCAATCGCCAAAGAATTAGGCAAACCCGCTTGTCCTCGCGGAAATAATCAAACTCTTCTGAAAAGACTCTTAAGATACAACCAGAGCAAAGCGAATCGCCGAGCCGATGTTTTGACAATCGTGAGAACCAACATTGTGGTCGAGAAAATTATCATCGTTGACGATACTGGCAGTCAAAGGCGTCTACGCATCGCTGGAAATCCTACGTGGCGTAATCATCAAGATCATCCTCCGGAAGTCGTCACCATCTCCGACGATTCAACATTGAACGAGGATCAACCGGACATCGAACTCATCCAGGAGATAGAGGTCGTCACCCTGGATTAGCGCATTTCTTCATCTTCATACCCTCTACGCTTCACCGTTCCTGAAAGGTAAGAAACCACGTCTACCATATTTTTTGCTTACCTTTTAATTTTCATCCAACCACCAGTCGATCAGCTCACATTCGACTCTCATCCCGGTAGGGTAAATCTCTCCTTGCCAAACAGTAGAGTCGTAAATTAATATCCGAAACGTCGTCCTTATTCACTCTCTCGTGGTCGGTTCGTGAAACGCGTTCCTCCCTCTTTGAAGTCAAATCTGAAAACATACGACGTGACAA
>JARBWI010000275.1:0-31303 GCA_037576405.1 Campoplex capitator
AATCATACTTCGATGTAAAATTTATACGTGACGAGTTATTTTTCGGTCGATTCGAATGAAAAATGTTGACGAGAGAAAAAATTGACTCTACTGATTTACACCAAATACGATGAAATTTCGTTTCGAAAATTTTGAAAACCGTCGTTTCTACGCGAAAAATGTTCGGTGATGAGCGAAAAGTCAGACAATGCATGAAAAATCGTTGTTTCTCGTTCAATTTCTGGTGAAAAGTCGAAAATCATACTACGATGTAAAATTTATACGTGACGAGTCTCTTTTCGGTCGATTTAAACGAAAAATGTTGACAAGAGATGAAATTGATTTCACTGATTCAAACCAATTACGATGAAATTTTGTTTCGGAAATTTTGAAAACCGTCGTTTTTTCACGAAAAATGTTCGGTGATGAGCGAAGAGTCGGACATTGCATGAAAAATCATTGTTTCTCGTTTTATTTCCGGTCAAAAGTCGAAAATCATACTTCGATGTAAAATTCATACGTGACGAGTCTCCTTTCGATCGATTAGAACGAAAAACGTTGACGAGAGAAAAACTGGATTACACTGATTTGTACCAAATACGATCAAATTTAGTTTCGCAAATTTTGAAAAATCGTTTTTTCTCGTTTAATTTCTGGTCGAAAGTCGAAAATCATACTTCGATGTAAAATTTATACATGACGGGTTTATTCTTGGTCGATTCGATCAAAAAATTTGAACCAAATACGATGAAATTTCGTTTCGAAAATTATGAAAACCGTCGTTCCTTCACGAAATATGTTCGGTGATGAGCGAAAAGTCAGACAATGCATGGAAAATCGTTGTTTCTAGTTCAATTTCTGGTCGAAAGTCGGAAATCATACTTCGATGTGAAATTTATACATGACGAGTTTCTTCTTGGTCGATTCGATCAAAAAACGTTGACTAGAGAAAAACTTGATTGCACTGATTCGAACCAAATACGATCAAATTTCGATTCGAAAATTTTGTAAACCGTCGTTTCTTAACAAAATATGTTCGGTGATGAGCGAATAGTCAGACTATGCATAAAAATCATTGTTTCTAGATTAATTTCTGGTCAAAAGTCGAAAATCATACTTCGACGTAGAATTCATACGTGACGAGTCTCCCTTCGATCGATTAGAACGAAAAACGTTGACGAGAGAAAAACTGGATTGCACTGATTTGTACCAAATACGATCAAATTTAGTTTCGCAAATTTTGAAAAACGTCGTTTTTTCACGAAAAATGTTCGGTGATGAGCGAAGAGTCGGACATTGCATGAAAAATCATTGTTTCTAGTTGAATTTTCGGTCAAAAGTCGAAAATCACACTTCGATGTAAAAATGTTGACGAGAGAAAAAATTGACTCCACTGATTTACACCAAATACGATGAAATTTCGTTTCGAAAATTTTGAAAACCGTCGTTCCTTCACGAAATATGTTCGGTGATGAGCGAAAAGTCAGACAATGCATGGAAAATCGTTGTTTCTAGTTCAATTTCTGGTCAAAAGTGGAAAATCATAACTCGACGTAAAATTCATACGTGACGAGTCTCCCTTCGATCGTTTAGAACGAAAAACGTTGACGAGAGAAAAACTGGATTGCACTGATTTGTACCAAATACGATCAAATTTAGTTTCGCAAATTTTGAAAAACGTCGTTTTTTCACGAAAAATGTTCGGTGATGAGCGAAGAGTCGGACATTGCATGAAAAATCATTGTTTCTAGTTTAATTTCTGGTCAAAAGTCGAAAATCATACTACGATGTCAAATTTATACGTGACGAGTTATTTTTCGGTCGATTCGAATGAAAAATGTTAACGAGAGAAAAAATTTGACTCCACTGATTTACCCCAAATACGATGAAATTTCGTTTCGAAAATTTTGAAAACCGTCGTTCCTTCACGAAATATGTTCGGTGATGAGCGAAAAGTCAGACAATGCATGGAAAATCGTTGTTTCTAGTTCAATTTCTGGTCGAAAGTCGGAAATCATACTTCGATGTGAAATTTATACATGACGAGTTTCTTCTTGGTCGATTCGATCAAAAAACGTTGACTACAGAAAAACTTGATTGCACTGATTTGAACCAAATACGATCAAATTTCGATTCGAAAATTTTGTAAACCGTCGTTTCTTCGCGAAAAATGTTCGGTGATGAGCGAAAAGTCAAACATTGCATGAAAAATCGTTGTTTCTAGTTCAGTTTCTGGTCAACAGTCGAAAATCATACTTCGATGTAAGATTCATACGTGACGAGTTATTTTTCGGTCGATTCGAATGAAGAATGTTGACGGGAGAAAAAGTTGACTCTACTGACTTGAACCGAATACGATCAATTTCAGTTCCAAAAATTTTGAAAACCGTCGTTTCTTCGCGAAAAATGTTCGGTGATGAGCGAAAAGTCAAACATTGCATGAAAAATCGTTGTTTCTCGTTCAATTTCTGGTGAAAAGTCGAAAATCATACTACGATGTAAAATTTATACATGACGAGTTTCTTCTTGGTCGATTCGATCAAAAAATTTGAACCAAACACGATCAATTTTCGTTTCGAAAATTTTGGAAAACGTCGTTCCTTAACGAAATAAGTTCGGAGATGAGCGAAAAGTCAAACATTGCATGAAAAATCGTTGTTTCTCGTTCAATTTCTGGTGAAAAGTTAAAAATTATACAACGATGTAAAATTTATACATGACGAGTCTCTTTTCGGTCGATTTGAACGAAAAATGTTGACGAGAGATGAAATTGATTCCACTGATTTAAACCAATTACGATGAAATTTCGTTTCGAAAATTTTGAAAACCGTCGTTCCTTCACGAAAAATGTTCGGTGATGAGCGAAAAGTCAAACATTGCATGAAAAATCGTTGTTTCTCGTTTTATTTCTGGTCAAAAGTCGAAAATCATACTACGATGTAAAATTTATACGTGACGAGTTATTTTTCGGTCGATTCGAATGGAAAATGTTGACGAGAGAAAAAATTTACTCTACTGATTTACACCAAATACGATGAGATTTCGTTTCCAAAATTTTGAAAACCGTCGTTTCTCCGCGAAAAATGTTCGGTGATGAGCGAAAAGTCAAATATTGCATGAAAAATCGTTGTTTCTAGTTCAATTTCTGGTCAAAAGTCGAAAATCATACTGCGATGTAAAATTTATACGTAACGAGTCTCCCTTCGATCGATTAGAACGAAAAACGTTGACGAGAGAAAAACTGGATTGCACTGATTTGTACCAAATACGATCAAATTTAGTTTCGCAAATTTTGAAAAACGTCGTTTTTTCACAAGAAATGTTCGGTGATGAGCGAAAAGTCAGACAATGCATGAAAAATCGTTATTTCTAGTTCAATTTCTGGTCAAAAGTCGAAAATCATACTTCGATGTAAAATTGATACACGACGAGTTTCTTCTTGGTCGATTCGATCAAAAAACGTTGACTTGAGAAAAACTGGATTGCACTGACTTGAACCAAATACGATCAATTTTCGTTTTGAAAATTTTGAAAAAAGTTGTTCCTCAACGAAATGTGTTCGGTGATGAGCGAAAAGTCAGACAATGCATGGAAAATCGTTTTTTTCTCGTTCAATTTCTGGTAAAATTCGACAATCATACTTCGATGTAAAATTCATACGTGACGAGTTATTTTTCGGTCGATTCGAATGAAAAATGTTAACGAGAGAAAAAATTGACTCGACTGATTTACACCAAATACGATGAAATTTCGTTTCGGAAATTTTGAAAACCGTCGTTTCTTCGCGAAAAATGTTCGGTGATGAGCGAAAAGTCAAACATTGCATGGAAAATCGTTGTTTCTCGTTTAACTTCTGGTCAGAAGTCGAAAATCATACTTCGATGTAAAATTTATACATGACGAGTTTCTTCTTGGTCGATTCGATCAAAAAATTTGAACCAAATACGATCAATTTTCGTTTCGAAAATTTTGAAAAACGTCGTTCCTTAACGAAATATGTTCGGAGATGAGCGAAAAGTCAGACAATGCATGGAAAATCGTTGTTTCTAGTTCAATTTCTGGTCAAAATTCGACAATCATACTTCGATGTAAAATTTATACGTGACGAGTTATTTTTCGGTCGATTCGAATGAAAAATGTTGACGAGAGAAAAAATTGACTCTACTGATTTACACAAATACGATGAAATTTTGTTTCGAAAATTTTGAAAACCGTCGTTTCTACGCGAAAAATGTTCATTGATGAGCGAAAAGTCAAACATTGCATGAAAAATCGTTCGTGTTTCTCGTTCAATTTCTGGTGAAAAGTCGAAAATCATTCTACGATGTAAAATTTATACGTGACGAGTCTCTTCTCGGTCGATTTAAACGAAAAATGTCGACGAGAGATGAAATTGATTCCACTGATTTAAACCAATTACGATGAAATTTCGTTTCGAAAATTTTAAAAACCGTCGTTCCTTCACGAAAAATGTTCGGTGATGAGCGAAAAGTCAAACATTGCATGAAAAATCGTCGTTTCTCGTTGACCTTCTGGTCAAAAGTCGAAAATCATACTTCGATGTAAAATTTATACATGACGAGTTTCTTCTTGGTCGATACGATGAAAAAACGTTGACTAGAGAAAAACTTGATTGCACTGATTTGAACCAAATACGATCAATTTTCGTTTCGAAAATTTTGAAAAACGTCGTTCTATCACGAAAAATGTTCGGTGATGAGCGAAAAGTCAGACAATGCATGGAAAATCGTTTTTTTCTAGTTTAATTTCTGGTCAAAATTCGACAATCATACTTCGATGTAAAATTCATACGTGACGAGTTATTTTTCGGTCGATTCGAATGAAAAATGTTGACGAGAGAAAAAATTGACTCGACTGATTTACACCAAATACGATGAAATTTCGTTTCGAAAATTTTGAAAACCGTCGTTTCTTCGCGAAAAATGTTCGGTGATGAGCGAAAAGTCAAACATTGCATGAAAAATCGTTGTTTCTCGTTTAATTTCTGGTCAAAAGTGGAAAATCATACTTCGATGTAAAATTTATACATGACATGTTTCTTCTTGGTCGATTCGATCAAAAAATTTGAACCAAACACGATCAATTTTCGTTTCGAAAATTTTGAAAAACGTCGTTCCTTAACGAAATATGTTCGGAGATGAGCGAAAAGTCAGACAATGCATGGAAAATCGTTGTTTCTAGTTCAATTTCTGGTCAAAATTCGACAATCATACTTCGATGTAAAATTTATACGTGACGAGTTATTTTTCGGTCGATTCGAATGAAAAATGTTGACGAGAGAAAAAATTGACTCTACTGTTTTACACCAAATACGATGAAATTTCGTTTCGAAAATTTTGAAAACCGTCGTTTCTACGCGAAAAATGTTCGGTGATGAGCGAAAAGTCAGACAATGCATGAAAAATCGTTGTTTCTCGTTCAATTTCTGGTGAAAAGTCGAAAATCATACTACGATGTAAAATTTATACGTGACGAGTCTCTTTTCGGTCGATTTAAACGAAAAATGTTGACAAGAGATGAAATTGATTTCACTGATTCAAACCAATTACGATGAAATTTTGTTTCGGAAATTTTGAAAACCGTCGTTTTTTCACGAAAAATGTTCGGTGATGAGCGAAGAGTCGGACATTGCATGAAAAATCATTGTTTCTCGTTTTATTTCCGGTCAAAAGTCGAAAATCATACTTCGATGTAAAATTCATACGTGACGAGTCTCCTTTCGATCGATTAGAACGAAAAACGTTGACGAGAGAAAAACTGGATTACACTGATTTGTACCAAATACGATCAAATTTAGTTTCGCAAATTTTGAAAAATCGTTTTTTCTCGTTTAATTTCTGGTCGAAAGTCGAAAATCATACTTCGATGTAAAATTTATACATGACGGGTTTATTCTTGGTCGATTCGATCAAAAAATTTGAACCAAATACGATGAAATTTCGTTTCGAAAATTATGAAAACCGTCGTTCCTTCACGAAATATGTTCGGTGATGAGCGAAAAGTCAGACAATGCATGGAAAATCGTTGTTTCTAGTTCAATTTCTGGTCGAAAGTCGGAAATCATACTTCGATGTGAAATTTATACATGACGAGTTTCTTCTTGGTCGATTCGATCAAAAAACGTTGACTAGAGAAAAACTTGATTGCACTGATTCGAACCAAATACGATCAAATTTCGATTCGAAAATTTTGTAAACCGTCGTTTCTTAACAAAATATGTTCGGTGATGAGCGAATAGTCAGACTATGCATAAAAATCATTGTTTCTAGATTAATTTCTGGTCAAAAGTCGAAAATCATACTTCGACGTAGAATTCATACGTGACGAGTCTCCCTTCGATCGATTAGAACGAAAAACGTTGACGAGAGAAAAACTGGATTGCACTGATTTGTACCAAATACGATCAAATTTAGTTTCGCAAATTTTGAAAAACGTCGTTTTTTCACGAAAAATGTTCGGTGATGAGCGAAGAGTCGGACATTGCATGAAAAATCATTGTTTCTAGTTGAATTTTCGGTCAAAAGTCGAAAATCACACTTCGATGTAAAAATGTTGACGAGAGAAAAAATTGACTCCACTGATTTACACCAAATACGATGAAATTTCGTTTCGAAAATTTTGAAAACCGTCGTTCCTTCACGAAATATGTTCGGTGATGAGCGAAAAGTCAGACAATGCATGGAAAATCGTTGTTTCTAGTTCAATTTCTGGTCAAAAGTGGAAAATCATAACTCGACGTAAAATTCATACGTGACGAGTCTCCCTTCGATCGTTTAGAACGAAAAACGTTGACGAGAGAAAAACTGGATTGCACTGATTTGTACCAAATACGATCAAATTTAGTTTCGCAAATTTTGAAAAACGTCGTTTTTTCACGAAAAATGTTCGGTGATGAGCGAAGAGTCGGACATTGCATGAAAAATCATTGTTTCTAGTTTAATTTCTGGTCAAAAGTCGAAAATCATACTACGATGTCAAATTTATACGTGACGAGTTATTTTTCGGTCGATTCGAATGAAAAATGTTAACGAGAGAAAAAATTTGACTCCACTGATTTACCCCAAATACGATGAAATTTCGTTTCGAAAATTTTGAAAACCGTCGTTCCTTCACGAAATATGTTCGGTGATGAGCGAAAAGTCAGACAATGCATGGAAAATCGTTGTTTCTAGTTCAATTTCTGGTCGAAAGTCGGAAATCATACTTCGATGTGAAATTTATACATGACGAGTTTCTTCTTGGTCGATTCGATCAAAAAACGTTGACTACAGAAAAACTTGATTGCACTGATTTGAACCAAATACGATCAAATTTCGATTCGAAAATTTTGTAAACCGTCGTTTCTTCGCGAAAAATGTTCGGTGATGAGCGAAAAGTCAAACATTGCATGAAAAATCGTTGTTTCTAGTTCAGTTTCTGGTCAACAGTCGAAAATCATACTTCGATGTAAGATTCATACGTGACGAGTTATTTTTCGGTCGATTCGAATGAAGAATGTTGACGGGAGAAAAAGTTGACTCTACTGACTTGAACCGAATACGATCAATTTCAGTTCCAAAAATTTTGAAAACCGTCGTTTCTTCGCGAAAAATGTTCGGTGATGAGCGAAAAGTCAAACATTGCATGAAAAATCGTTGTTTCTCGTTCAATTTCTGGTGAAAAGTCGAAAATCATACTACGATGTAAAATTTATACATGACGAGTTTCTTCTTGGTCGATTCGATCAAAAAATTTGAACCAAACACGATCAATTTTCGTTTCGAAAATTTTGGAAAACGTCGTTCCTTAACGAAATAAGTTCGGAGATGAGCGAAAAGTCAAACATTGCATGAAAAATCGTTGTTTCTCGTTCAATTTCTGGTGAAAAGTTAAAAATTATACAACGATGTAAAATTTATACATGACGAGTCTCTTTTCGGTCGATTTGAACGAAAAATGTTGACGAGAGATGAAATTGATTCCACTGATTTAAACCAATTACGATGAAATTTCGTTTCGAAAATTTTGAAAACCGTCGTTCCTTCACGAAAAATGTTCGGTGATGAGCGAAAAGTCAAACATTGCATGAAAAATCGTTGTTTCTCGTTTTATTTCTGGTCAAAAGTCGAAAATCATACTACGATGTAAAATTTATACGTGACGAGTTATTTTTCGGTCGATTCGAATGGAAAATGTTGACGAGAGAAAAAATTTACTCTACTGATTTACACCAAATACGATGAGATTTCGTTTCCAAAATTTTGAAAACCGTCGTTTCTCCGCGAAAAATGTTCGGTGATGAGCGAAAAGTCAAATATTGCATGAAAAATCGTTGTTTCTAGTTCAATTTCTGGTCAAAAGTCGAAAATCATACTGCGATGTAAAATTTATACGTAACGAGTCTCCCTTCGATCGATTAGAACGAAAAACGTTGACGAGAGAAAAACTGGATTGCACTGATTTGTACCAAATACGATCAAATTTAGTTTCGCAAATTTTGAAAAACGTCGTTTTTTCACAAGAAATGTTCGGTGATGAGCGAAAAGTCAGACAATGCATGAAAAATCGTTATTTCTAGTTCAATTTCTGGTCAAAAGTCGAAAATCATACTTCGATGTAAAATTGATACACGACGAGTTTCTTCTTGGTCGATTCGATCAAAAAACGTTGACTTGAGAAAAACTGGATTGCACTGACTTGAACCAAATACGATCAATTTTCGTTTTGAAAATTTTGAAAAAAGTTGTTCCTCAACGAAATGTGTTCGGTGATGAGCGAAAAGTCAGACAATGCATGGAAAATCGTTTTTTTCTCGTTCAATTTCTGGTAAAATTCGACAATCATACTTCGATGTAAAATTCATACGTGACGAGTTATTTTTCGGTCGATTCGAATGAAAAATGTTAACGAGAGAAAAAATTGACTCGACTGATTTACACCAAATACGATGAAATTTCGTTTCGGAAATTTTGAAAACCGTCGTTTCTTCGCGAAAAATGTTCGGTGATGAGCGAAAAGTCAAACATTGCATGGAAAATCGTTGTTTCTCGTTTAACTTCTGGTCAGAAGTCGAAAATCATACTTCGATGTAAAATTTATACATGACGAGTTTCTTCTTGGTCGATTCGATCAAAAAATTTGAACCAAATACGATCAATTTTCGTTTCGAAAATTTTGAAAAACGTCGTTCCTTAACGAAATATGTTCGGAGATGAGCGAAAAGTCAGACAATGCATGGAAAATCGTTGTTTCTAGTTCAATTTCTGGTCAAAATTCGACAATCATACTTCGATGTAAAATTTATACGTGACGAGTTATTTTTCGGTCGATTCGAATGAAAAATGTTGACGAGAGAAAAAATTGACTCTACTGATTTACACAAATACGATGAAATTTTGTTTCGAAAATTTTGAAAACCGTCGTTTCTACGCGAAAAATGTTCATTGATGAGCGAAAAGTCAAACATTGCATGAAAAATCGTTCGTGTTTCTCGTTCAATTTCTGGTGAAAAGTCGAAAATCATTCTACGATGTAAAATTTATACGTGACGAGTCTCTTCTCGGTCGATTTAAACGAAAAATGTCGACGAGAGATGAAATTGATTCCACTGATTTAAACCAATTACGATGAAATTTCGTTTCGAAAATTTTAAAAACCGTCGTTCCTTCACGAAAAATGTTCGGTGATGAGCGAAAAGTCAAACATTGCATGAAAAATCGTCGTTTCTCGTTGACCTTCTGGTCAAAAGTCGAAAATCATACTTCGATGTAAAATTTATACATGACGAGTTTCTTCTTGGTCGATACGATGAAAAAACGTTGACTAGAGAAAAACTTGATTGCACTGATTTGAACCAAATACGATCAATTTTCGTTTCGAAAATTTTGAAAAACGTCGTTCTATCACGAAAAATGTTCGGTGATGAGCGAAAAGTCAGACAATGCATGGAAAATCGTTTTTTTCTAGTTTAATTTCTGGTCAAAATTCGACAATCATACTTCGATGTAAAATTCATACGTGACGAGTTATTTTTCGGTCGATTCGAATGAAAAATGTTGACGAGAGAAAAAATTGACTCGACTGATTTACACCAAATACGATGAAATTTCGTTTCGAAAATTTTGAAAACCGTCGTTTCTTCGCGAAAAATGTTCGGTGATGAGCGAAAAGTCAAACATTGCATGAAAAATCGTTGTTTCTCGTTTAATTTCTGGTCAAAAGTGGAAAATCATACTTCGATGTAAAATTTATACATGACATGTTTCTTCTTGGTCGATTCGATCAAAAAATTTGAACCAAACACGATCAATTTTCGTTTCGAAAATTTTGAAAAACGTCGTTCCTTAACGAAATATGTTCGGAGATGAGCGAAAAGTCAGACAATGCATGGAAAATCGTTGTTTCTAGTTCAATTTCTGGTCAAAATTCGACAATCATACTTCGATGTAAAATTTATACGTGACGAGTTATTTTTCGGTCGATTCGAATGAAAAATGTTGACGAGAGAAAAAATTGACTCTACTGTTTTACACCAAATACGATGAAATTTCGTTTCGAAAATTTTGAAAACCGTCGTTTCTACGCGAAAAATGTTCGGTGATGAGCGAAAAGTCAGACAATGCATGAAAAATCGTTGTTTCTCGTTCAATTTCTGGTGAAAAGTCGAAAATCATACTACGATGTAAAATTTATACGTGACGAGTCTCTTTTCGGTCGATTTAAACGAAA
This sequence comes from Campoplex capitator, assembly GCA_037576405.1. Lineage (NCBI taxonomy): Eukaryota > Metazoa > Arthropoda > Insecta > Hymenoptera > Ichneumonidae > Campoplex > Campoplex capitator. Next base: position 10,708 of record JARBWI010000275.1, read on the forward strand.
AATGTTGACAAGAGATGAAATTGATTTCACTGATTCAAACCAATTACGATGAAATTTTGTTTCGGAAATTTTGAAAACCGTCGTTTTTTCACGAAAAATGTTCGGTGATGAGCGAAGAGTCGGACATTGCATGAAAAATCATTGTTTCTCGTTTTATTTCCGGTCAAAAGTCGAAAATCATACTTCGATGTAAAATTCATACGTGACGAGTCTCCTTTCGATCGATTAGAACGAAAAACGTTGACGAGAGAAAAACTGGATTACACTGATTTGTACCAAATACGATCAAATTTAGTTTCGCAAATTTTGAAAAATCGTTTTTTCTCGTTTAATTTCTGGTCGAAAGTCGAAAATCATACTTCGATGTAAAATTTATACATGACGGGTTTATTCTTGGTCGATTCGATCAAAAAATTTGAACCAAATACGATGAAATTTCGTTTCGAAAATTATGAAAACCGTCGTTCCTTCACGAAATATGTTCGGTGATGAGCGAAAAGTCAGACAATGCATGGAAAATCGTTGTTTCTAGTTCAATTTCTGGTCGAAAGTCGGAAATCATACTTCGATGTGAAATTTATACATGACGAGTTTCTTCTTGGTCGATTCGATCAAAAAACGTTGACTAGAGAAAAACTTGATTGCACTGATTCGAACCAAATACGATCAAATTTCGATTCGAAAATTTTGTAAACCGTCGTTTCTTAACAAAATATGTTCGGTGATGAGCGAATAGTCAGACTATGCATAAAAATCATTGTTTCTAGATTAATTTCTGGTCAAAAGTCGAAAATCATACTTCGACGTAGAATTCATACGTGACGAGTCTCCCTTCGATCGATTAGAACGAAAAACGTTGACGAGAGAAAAACTGGATTGCACTGATTTGTACCAAATACGATCAAATTTAGTTTCGCAAATTTTGAAAAACGTCGTTTTTTCACGAAAAATGTTCGGTGATGAGCGAAGAGTCGGACATTGCATGAAAAATCATTGTTTCTAGTTGAATTTTCGGTCAAAAGTCGAAAATCACACTTCGATGTAAAAATGTTGACGAGAGAAAAAATTGACTCCACTGATTTACACCAAATACGATGAAATTTCGTTTCGAAAATTTTGAAAACCGTCGTTCCTTCACGAAATATGTTCGGTGATGAGCGAAAAGTCAGACAATGCATGGAAAATCGTTGTTTCTAGTTCAATTTCTGGTCAAAAGTGGAAAATCATAACTCGACGTAAAATTCATACGTGACGAGTCTCCCTTCGATCGTTTAGAACGAAAAACGTTGACGAGAGAAAAACTGGATTGCACTGATTTGTACCAAATACGATCAAATTTAGTTTCGCAAATTTTGAAAAACGTCGTTTTTTCACGAAAAATGTTCGGTGATGAGCGAAGAGTCGGACATTGCATGAAAAATCATTGTTTCTAGTTTAATTTCTGGTCAAAAGTCGAAAATCATACTACGATGTCAAATTTATACGTGACGAGTTATTTTTCGGTCGATTCGAATGAAAAATGTTAACGAGAGAAAAAATTTGACTCCACTGATTTACCCCAAATACGATGAAATTACGTTTCGAAAATTTTGAAAACCGTCGTTCCTTCACGAAATATGTTCGGTGATGAGCGAAAAGTCAGACAATGCATGGAAAATCGTTGTTTCTAGTTCAATTTCTGGTCGAAAGTCGGAAATCATACTTCGATGTGAAATTTATACATGACGAGTTTCTTCTTGGTCGATTCGATCAAAAAACGTTGACTACAGAAAAACTTGATTGCACTGATTTGAACCAAATACGATCAAATTTCGATTCGAAAATTTTGTAAACCGTCGTTTCTTCGCGAAAAATGTTCGGTGATGAGCGAAAAGTCAAACATTGCATGAAAAATCGTTGTTTCTAGTTCAGTTTCTGGTCAACAGTCGAAAATCATACTTCGATGTAAGATTCATACGTGACGAGTTATTTTTCGGTCGATTCGAATGAAGAATGTTGACGGGAGAAAAAGTTGACTCTACTGACTTGAACCGAATACGATCAATTTCAGTTCCAAAAATTTTGAAAACCGTCGTTTCTTCGCGAAAAATGTTCGGTGATGAGCGAAAAGTCAAACATTGCATGAAAAATCGTTGTTTCTCGTTCAATTTCTGGTGAAAAGTCGAAAATCATACTACGATGTAAAATTTATACATGACGAGTTTCTTCTTGGTCGATTCGATCAAAAAATTTGAACCAAACACGATCAATTTTCGTTTCGAAAATTTTGGAAAACGTCGTTCCTTAACGAAATAAGTTCGGAGATGAGCGAAAAGTCAAACATTGCATGAAAAATCGTTGTTTCTCGTTCAATTTCTGGTGAAAAGTTAAAAATTATACAACGATGTAAAATTTATACATGACGAGTCTCTTTTCGGTCGATTTGAACGAAAAATGTTGACGAGAGATGAAATTGATTCCACTGATTTAAACCAATTACGATGAAATTTCGTTTCGAAAATTTTGAAAACCGTCGTTCCTTCACGAAAAATGTTCGGTGATGAGCGAAAAGTCAAACATTGCATGAAAAATCGTTGTTTCTCGTTTTATTTCTGGTCAAAAGTCGAAAATCATACTACGATGTAAAATTTATACGTGACGAGTTATTTTTCGGTCGATTCGAATGGAAAATGTTGACGAGAGAAAAAATTTACTCTACTGATTTACACCAAATACGATGAGATTTCGTTTCCAAAATTTTGAAAACCGTCGTTTCTCCGCGAAAAATGTTCGGTGATGAGCGAAAAGTCAAATATTGCATGAAAAATCGTTGTTTCTAGTTCAATTTCTGGTCAAAAGTCGAAAATCATACTGCGATGTAAAATTTATACGTAACGAGTCTCCCTTCGATCGATTAGAACGAAAAACGTTGACGAGAGAAAAACTGGATTGCACTGATTTGTACCAAATACGATCAAATTTAGTTTCGCAAATTTTGAAAAACGTCGTTTTTTCACAAGAAATGTTCGGTGATGAGCGAAAAGTCAGACAATGCATGAAAAATCGTTATTTCTAGTTCAATTTCTGGTCAAAAGTCGAAAATCATACTTCGATGTAAAATTGATACACGACGAGTTTCTTCTTGGTCGATTCGATCAAAAAACGTTGACTTGAGAAAAACTGGATTGCACTGACTTGAACCAAATACGATCAATTTTCGTTTTGAAAATTTTGAAAAAAGTTGTTCCTCAACGAAATGTGTTCGGTGATGAGCGAAAAGTCAGACAATGCATGGAAAATCGTTTTTTTCTCGTTCAATTTCTGGTAAAATTCGACAATCATACTTCGATGTAAAATTCATACGTGACGAGTTATTTTTCGGTCGATTCGAATGAAAAATGTTAACGAGAGAAAAAATTGACTCGACTGATTTACACCAAATACGATGAAATTTCGTTTCGGAAATTTTGAAAACCGTCGTTTCTTCGCGAAAAATGTTCGGTGATGAGCGAAAAGTCAAACATTGCATGGAAAATCGTTGTTTCTCGTTTAACTTCTGGTCAGAAGTCGAAAATCATACTTCGATGTAAAATTTATACATGACGAGTTTCTTCTTGGTCGATTCGATCAAAAAATTTGAACCAAATACGATCAATTTTCGTTTCGAAAATTTTGAAAAACGTCGTTCCTTAACGAAATATGTTCGGAGATGAGCGAAAAGTCAGACAATGCATGGAAAATCGTTGTTTCTAGTTCAATTTCTGGTCAAAATTCGACAATCATACTTCGATGTAAAATTTATACGTGACGAGTTATTTTTCGGTCGATTCGAATGAAAAATGTTGACGAGAGAAAAAATTGACTCTACTGATTTACACAAATACGATGAAATTTTGTTTCGAAAATTTTGAAAACCGTCGTTTCTACGCGAAAAATGTTCATTGATGAGCGAAAAGTCAAACATTGCATGAAAAATCGTTCGTGTTTCTCGTTCAATTTCTGGTGAAAAGTCGAAAATCATTCTACGATGTAAAATTTATACGTGACGAGTCTCTTCTCGGTCGATTTAAACGAAAAATGTCGACGAGAGATGAAATTGATTCCACTGATTTAAACCAATTACGATGAAATTTCGTTTCGAAAATTTTAAAAACCGTCGTTCCTTCACGAAAAATGTTCGGTGATGAGCGAAAAGTCAAACATTGCATGAAAAATCGTCGTTTCTCGTTGACCTTCTGGTCAAAAGTCGAAAATCATACTTCGATGTAAAATTTATACATGACGAGTTTCTTCTTGGTCGATACGATGAAAAAACGTTGACTAGAGAAAAACTTGATTGCACTGATTTGAACCAAATACGATCAATTTTCGTTTCGAAAATTTTGAAAAACGTCGTTCTATCACGAAAAATGTTCGGTGATGAGCGAAAAGTCAGACAATGCATGGAAAATCGTTTTTTTCTAGTTTAATTTCTGGTCAAAATTCGACAATCATACTTCGATGTAAAATTCATACGTGACGAGTTATTTTTCGGTCGATTCGAATGAAAAATGTTGACGAGAGAAAAAATTGACTCGACTGATTTACACCAAATACGATGAAATTTCGTTTCGAAAATTTTGAAAACCGTCGTTTCTTCGCGAAAAATGTTCGGTGATGAGCGAAAAGTCAAACATTGCATGAAAAATCGTTGTTTCTCGTTTAATTTCTGGTCAAAAGTGGAAAATCATACTTCGATGTAAAATTTATACATGACATGTTTCTTCTTGGTCGATTCGATCAAAAAATTTGAACCAAACACGATCAATTTTCGTTTCGAAAATTTTGAAAAACGTCGTTCCTTAACGAAATATGTTCGGAGATGAGCGAAAAGTCAGACAATGCATGGAAAATCGTTGTTTCTAGTTCAATTTCTGGTCAAAATTCGACAATCATACTTCGATGTAAAATTTATACGTGACGAGTTATTTTTCGGTCGATTCGAATGAAAAATGTTGACGAGAGAAAAAATTGACTCTACTGTTTTACACCAAATACGATGAAATTTCGTTTCGAAAATTTTGAAAACCGTCGTTTCTACGCGAAAAATGTTCGGTGATGAGCGAAAAGTCAGACAATGCATGAAAAATCGTTGTTTCTCGTTCAATTTCTGGTGAAAAGTCGAAAATCATACTACGATGTAAAATTTATACGTGACGAGTCTCTTTTCGGTCGATTTAAACGAAAAATGTTGACAAGAGATGAAATTGATTTCACTGATTCAAACCAATTACGATGAAATTTTGTTTCGGAAATTTTGAAAACCGTCGTTTTTTCACGAAAAATGTTCGGTGATGAGCGAAGAGTCGGACATTGCATGAAAAATCATTGTTTCTCGTTTTATTTCCGGTCAAAAGTCGAAAATCATACTTCGATGTAAAATTCATACGTGACGAGTCTCCTTTCGATCGATTAGAACGAAAAACGTTGACGAGAGAAAAACTGGATTACACTGATTTGTACCAAATACGATCAAATTTAGTTTCGCAAATTTTGAAAAATCGTTTTTTCTCGTTTAATTTCTGGTCGAAAGTCGAAAATCATACTTCGATGTAAAATTTATACATGACGGGTTTATTCTTGGTCGATTCGATCAAAAAATTTGAACCAAATACGATGAAATTTCGTTTCGAAAATTATGAAAACCGTCGTTCCTTCACGAAATATGTTCGGTGATGAGCGAAAAGTCAGACAATGCATGGAAAATCGTTGTTTCTAGTTCAATTTCTGGTCGAAAGTCGGAAATCATACTTCGATGTGAAATTTATACATGACGAGTTTCTTCTTGGTCGATTCGATCAAAAAACGTTGACTAGAGAAAAACTTGATTGCACTGATTCGAACCAAATACGATCAAATTTCGATTCGAAAATTTTGTAAACCGTCGTTTCTTAACAAAATATGTTCGGTGATGAGCGAATAGTCAGACTATGCATAAAAATCATTGTTTCTAGATTAATTTCTGGTCAAAAGTCGAAAATCATACTTCGACGTAGAATTCATACGTGACGAGTCTCCCTTCGATCGATTAGAACGAAAAACGTTGACGAGAGAAAAACTGGATTGCACTGATTTGTACCAAATACGATCAAATTTAGTTTCGCAAATTTTGAAAAACGTCGTTTTTTCACGAAAAATGTTCGGTGATGAGCGAAGAGTCGGACATTGCATGAAAAATCATTGTTTCTAGTTGAATTTTCGGTCAAAAGTCGAAAATCACACTTCGATGTAAAAATGTTGACGAGAGAAAAAATTGACTCCACTGATTTACACCAAATACGATGAAATTTCGTTTCGAAAATTTTGAAAACCGTCGTTCCTTCACGAAATATGTTCGGTGATGAGCGAAAAGTCAGACAATGCATGGAAAATCGTTGTTTCTAGTTCAATTTCTGGTCAAAAGTGGAAAATCATAACTCGACGTAAAATTCATACGTGACGAGTCTCCCTTCGATCGTTTAGAACGAAAAACGTTGACGAGAGAAAAACTGGATTGCACTGATTTGTACCAAATACGATCAAATTTAGTTTCGCAAATTTTGAAAAACGTCGTTTTTTCACGAAAAATGTTCGGTGATGAGCGAAGAGTCGGACATTGCATGAAAAATCATTGTTTCTAGTTTAATTTCTGGTCAAAAGTCGAAAATCATACTACGATGTCAAATTTATACGTGACGAGTTATTTTTCGGTCGATTCGAATGAAAAATGTTAACGAGAGAAAAAATTTGACTCCACTGATTTACCCCAAATACGATGAAATTACGTTTCGAAAATTTTGAAAACCGTCGTTCCTTCACGAAATATGTTCGGTGATGAGCGAAAAGTCAGACAATGCATGGAAAATCGTTGTTTCTAGTTCAATTTCTGGTCGAAAGTCGGAAATCATACTTCGATGTGAAATTTATACATGACGAGTTTCTTCTTGGTCGATTCGATCAAAAAACGTTGACTACAGAAAAACTTGATTGCACTGATTTGAACCAAATACGATCAAATTTCGATTCGAAAATTTTGTAAACCGTCGTTTCTTCGCGAAAAATGTTCGGTGATGAGCGAAAAGTCAAACATTGCATGAAAAATCGTTGTTTCTAGTTCAGTTTCTGGTCAACAGTCGAAAATCATACTTCGATGTAAGATTCATACGTGACGAGTTATTTTTCGGTCGATTCGAATGAAGAATGTTGACGGGAGAAAAAGTTGACTCTACTGACTTGAACCGAATACGATCAATTTCAGTTCCAAAAATTTTGAAAACCGTCGTTTCTTCGCGAAAAATGTTCGGTGATGAGCGAAAAGTCAAACATTGCATGAAAAATCGTTGTTTCTCGTTCAATTTCTGGTGAAAAGTCGAAAATCATACTACGATGTAAAATTTATACATGACGAGTTTCTTCTTGGTCGATTCGATCAAAAAATTTGAACCAAACACGATCAATTTTCGTTTCGAAAATTTTGGAAAACGTCGTTCCTTAACGAAATAAGTTCGGAGATGAGCGAAAAGTCAAACATTGCATGAAAAATCGTTGTTTCTCGTTCAATTTCTGGTGAAAAGTTAAAAATTATACAACGATGTAAAATTTATACATGACGAGTCTCTTTTCGGTCGATTTGAACGAAAAATGTTGACGAGAGATGAAATTGATTCCACTGATTCAAACCAATTACGATGAAATTTCGTTTCGAAAATTTTGAAAACCGTCGTTCCTTCACGAAAAATGTTCGGTGATGAGCGAAAAGTCAAACATTGCATGAAAAATCGTTGTTTCTCGTTTTATTTCTGGTCAAAAGTCGAAAATCATACTACGATGTAAAATTTATACGTGACGAGTTATTTTTCGGTCGATTCGAATGGAAAATGTTGACGAGAGAAAAAATTTACTCTACTGATTTACACCAAATACGATGAGATTTCGTTTCCAAAATTTTGAAAACCGTCGTTTCTCCGCGAAAAATGTTCGGTGATGAGCGAAAAGTCAAATATTGCATGAAAAATCGTTGTTTCTAGTTCAATTTCTGGTCAAAAGTCGAAAATCATACTGCGATGTAAAATTTATACGTAACGAGTCTCCCTTCGATCGATTAGAACGAAAAACGTTGACGAGAGAAAAACTGGATTGCACTGATTTGTACCAAATACGATCAAATTTAGTTTCGCAAATTTTGAAAAACGTCGTTTTTTCACAAGAAATGTTCGGTGATGAGCGAAAAGTCAGACAATGCATGAAAAATCGTTATTTCTAGTTCAATTTCTGGTCAAAAGTCGAAAATCATACTTCGATGTAAAATTGATACACGACGAGTTTCTTCTTGGTCGATTCGATCAAAAAACGTTGACTTGAGAAAAACTGGATTGCACTGACTTGAACCAAATACGATCAATTTTCGTTTTGAAAATTTTGAAAAAAGTTGTTCCTCAACGAAATGTGTTCGGTGATGAGCGAAAAGTCAGACAATGCATGGAAAATCGTTTTTTTCTCGTTCAATTTCTGGTAAAATTCGACAATCATACTTCGATGTAAAATTCATACGTGACGAGTTATTTTTCGGTCGATTCGAATGAAAAATGTTAACGAGAGAAAAAATTGACTCGACTGATTTACACCAAATACGATGAAATTTCGTTTCGGAAATTTTGAAAACCGTCGTTTCTTCGCGAAAAATGTTCGGTGATGAGCGAAAAGTCAAACATTGCATGGAAAATCGTTGTTTCTCGTTTAACTTCTGGTCAGAAGTCGAAAATCATACTTCGATGTAAAATTTATACATGACGAGTTTCTTCTTGGTCGATTCGATCAAAAAATTTGAACCAAATACGATCAATTTTCGTTTCGAAAATTTTGAAAAACGTCGTTCCTTAACGAAATATGTTCGGAGATGAGCGAAAAGTCAGACAATGCATGGAAAATCGTTGTTTCTAGTTCAATTTCTGGTCAAAATTCGACAATCATACTTCGATGTAAAATTTATACGTGACGAGTTATTTTTCGGTCGATTCGAATGAAAAATGTTGACGAGAGAAAAAATTGACTCTACTGATTTACACAAATACGATGAAATTTTGTTTCGAAAATTTTGAAAACCGTCGTTTCTACGCGAAAAATGTTCATTGATGAGCGAAAAGTCAAACATTGCATGAAAAATCGTTCGTGTTTCTCGTTCAATTTCTGGTGAAAAGTCGAAAATCATTCTACGATGTAAAATTTATACGTGACGAGTCTCTTCTCGGTCGATTTAAACGAAAAATGTCGACGAGAGATGAAATTGATTCCACTGATTTAAACCAATTACGATGAAATTTCGTTTCGAAAATTTTAAAAACCGTCGTTCCTTCACGAAAAATGTTCGGTGATGAGCGAAAAGTCAAACATTGCATGAAAAATCGTCGTTTCTCGTTGACCTTCTGGTCAAAAGTCGAAAATCATACTTCGATGTAAAATTTATACATGACGAGTTTCTTCTTGGTCGATACGATGAAAAAACGTTGACTAGAGAAAAACTTGATTGCACTGATTTGAACCAAATACGATCAATTTTCGTTTCGAAAATTTTGAAAAACGTCGTTCTATCACGAAAAATGTTCGGTGATGAGCGAAAAGTCAGACAATGCATGGAAAATCGTTTTTTTCTAGTTTAATTTCTGGTCAAAATTCGACAATCATACTTCGATGTAAAATTCATACGTGACGAGTTATTTTTCGGTCGATTCGAATGAAAAATGTTGACGAGAGAAAAAATTGACTCGACTGATTTACACCAAATACGATGAAATTTCGTTTCGAAAATTTTGAAAACCGTCGTTTCTTCGCGAAAAATGTTCGGTGATGAGCGAAAAGTCAAACATTGCATGAAAAATCGTTGTTTCTCGTTTAATTTCTGGTCAAAAGTGGAAAATCATACTTCGATGTAAAATTTATACATGACATGTTTCTTCTTGGTCGATTCGATCAAAAAATTTGAACCAAACACGATCAATTTTCGTTTCGAAAATTTTGAAAAACGTCGTTCCTTAACGAAATATGTTCGGAGATGAGCGAAAAGTCAGACAATGCATGGAAAATCGTTGTTTCTAGTTCAATTTCTGGTCAAAATTCGACAATCATACTTCGATGTAAAATTTATACGTGACGAGTTATTTTTCGGTCGATTCGAATGAAAAATGTTGACGAGAGAAAAAATTGACTCTACTGTTTTACACCAAATACGATGAAATTTCGTTTCGAAAATTTTGAAAACCGTCGTTTCTACGCGAAAAATGTTCGGTGATGAGCGAAAAGTCAGACAATGCATGAAAAATCGTTGTTTCTCGTTCAATTTCTGGTGAAAAGTCGAAAATCATACTACGATGTAAAATTTATACGTGACGAGTCTCTTTTCGGTCGATTTAAACGAAAAATGTTGACAAGAGATGAAATTGATTTCACTGATTCAAACCAATTACGATGAAATTTTGTTTCGGAAATTTTGAAAACCGTCGTTTTTTCACGAAAAATGTTCGGTGATGAGCGAAGAGTCGGACATTGCATGAAAAATCATTGTTTCTCGTTTTATTTCCGGTCAAAAGTCGAAAATCATACTTCGATGTAAAATTCATACGTGACGAGTCTCCTTTCGATCGATTAGAACGAAAAACGTTGACGAGAGAAAAACTGGATTACACTGATTTGTACCAAATACGATCAAATTTAGTTTCGCAAATTTTGAAAAATCGTTTTTTCTCGTTTAATTTCTGGTCGAAAGTCGAAAATCATACTTCGATGTAAAATTTATACATGACGGGTTTATTCTTGGTCGATTCGATCAAAAAATTTGAACCAAATACGATGAAATTTCGTTTCGAAAATTATGAAAACCGTCGTTCCTTCACGAAATATGTTCGGTGATGAGCGAAAAGTCAGACAATGCATGGAAAATCGTTGTTTCTAGTTCAATTTCTGGTCGAAAGTCGGAAATCATACTTCGATGTGAAATTTATACATGACGAGTTTCTTCTTGGTCGATTCGATCAAAAAACGTTGACTAGAGAAAAACTTGATTGCACTGATTCGAACCAAATACGATCAAATTTCGATTCGAAAATTTTGTAAACCGTCGTTTCTTAACAAAATATGTTCGGTGATGAGCGAATAGTCAGACTATGCATAAAAATCATTGTTTCTAGATTAATTTCTGGTCAAAAGTCGAAAATCATACTTCGACGTAGAATTCATACGTGACGAGTCTCCCTTCGATCGATTAGAACGAAAAACGTTGACGAGAGAAAAACTGGATTGCACTGATTTGTACCAAATACGATCAAATTTAGTTTCGCAAATTTTGAAAAACGTCGTTTTTTCACGAAAAATGTTCGGTGATGAGCGAAGAGTCGGACATTGCATGAAAAATCATTGTTTCTAGTTGATATTTCGGTCAAAAGTCGAAAATCACACTTCGATGTAAAAATGTTGACGAGAGAAAAAATTGACTCCACTGATTTACACCAAATACGATGAAATTTCGTTTCGAAAATTTTGAAAACCGTCGTTCCTTCACGAAATATGTTCGGTGATGAGCGAAAAGTCAGACAATGCATGGAAAATCGTTGTTTCTAGTTCAATTTCTGGTCAAAAGTGGAAAATCATAACTCGACGTAAAATTCATACGTGACGAGTCTCCCTTCGATCGTTTAGAACGAAAAACGTTGACGAGAGAAAAACTGGATTGCACTGATTTGTACCAAATACGATCAAATTTAGTTTCGCAAATTTTGAAAAACGTCGTTTTTTCACGAAAAATGTTCGGTGATGAGCGAAGAGTCGGACATTGCATGAAAAATCATTGTTTCTAGTTTAATTTCTGGTCAAAAGTCGAAAATCATACTACGATGTCAAATTTATACGTGACGAGTTATTTTTCGGTCGATTCGAATGAAAAATGTTAACGAGAGAAAAAATTTGACTCCACTGATTTACCCCAAATACGATGAAATTACGTTTCGAAAATTTTGAAAACCGTCGTTCCTTCACGAAATATGTTCGGTGATGAGCGAAAAGTCAGACAATGCATGGAAAATCGTTGTTTCTAGTTCAATTTCTGGTCGAAAGTCGGAAATCATACTTCGATGTGAAATTTATACATGACGAGTTTCTTCTTGGTCGATTCGATCAAAAAACGTTGACTACAGAAAAACTTGATTGCACTGATTTGAACCAAATACGATCAAATTTCGATTCGAAAATTTTGTAAACCGTCGTTTCTTCGCGAAAAATGTTCGGTGATGAGCGAAAAGTCAAACATTGCATGAAAAATCGTTGTTTCTAGTTCAGTTTCTGGTCAACAGTCGAAAATCATACTTCGATGTAAGATTCATACGTGACGAGTTATTTTTCGGTCGATTCGAATGAAGAATGTTGACGGGAGAAAAAGTTGACTCTACTGACTTGAACCGAATACGATCAATTTCAGTTCCAAAAATTTTGAAAACCGTCGTTTCTTCGCGAAAAATGTTCGGTGATGAGCGAAAAGTCAAACATTGCATGAAAAATCGTTGTTTCTCGTTCAATTTCTGGTGAAAAGTCGAAAATCATACTACGATGTAAAATTTATACATGACGAGTTTCTTCTTGGTCGATTCGATCAAAAAATTTGAACCAAACACGACCATCTTTCGTTTCGAAAATTTTGGAAAACGTCGTTCCTTAACGAAATAAGTTCGGAGATGAGCGAAAAGTCAAACATTGCATGAAAAATCGTTGTTTCTCGTTCAATTTCTGGTGAAAAGTTAAAAATTATACAACGATGTAAAATTTATACATGACGAGTCTCTTTTCGGTCGATTTGAACGAAAAATGTTGACGAGAGATGAAATTGATTCCACTGATTCAAACCAATTACGATGAAATTTCGTTTCGAAAATTTTGAAAACCGTCGTTCCTTCACGAAAAATGTTCGGTGATGAGCGAAAAGTCAAACATTGCATGAAAAATCGTTGTTTCTCGTTTTATTTCTGGTCAAAAGTCGAAAATCATACTACGATGTAAAATTTATACGTGACGAGTTATTTTTCGGTCGATTCGAATGGAAAATGTTGACGAGAGAAAAAATTTACTCTACTGATTTACACCAAATACGATGAGATTTCGTTTCCAAAATTTTGAAAACCGTCGTTTCTCCGCGAAAAATGTTCGGTGATGAGCGAAAAGTCAAATATTGCATGAAAAATCGTTGTTTCTAGTTCAATTTCTGGTCAAAAGTCGAAAATCATACTGCGATGTAAAATTTATACGTAACGAGTCTCCCTTCGATCGATTAGAACGAAAAACGTTGACGAGAGAAAAACTGGATTGCACTGATTTGTACCAAATACGATCAAATTTAGTTTCGCAAATTTTGAAAAACGTCGTTTTTTCACAAGAAATGTTCGGTGATGAGCGAAAAGTCAGACAATGCATGAAAAATCGTTATTTCTAGTTCAATTTCTGGTCAAAAGTCGAAAATCATACTTCGATGTAAAATTGATACACGACGAGTTTCTTCTTGGTCGATTCGATCAAAAAACGTTGACTCGAGAAAAACTGGATTGCACTGACTTGAACCAAATACGATCAATTTTCGTTTTGAAAATTTTGAAAAAAGTTGTTCCTCAACGAAATGTGTTCGGTGATGAGCGAAAAGTCAGACAATGCATGGAAAATCGTTTTTTTCTCGTTCAATTTCTGGTAAAATTCGACAATCATACTTCGATGTAAAATTCATACGTGACGAGTTATTTTTCGGTCGATTCGAATGAAAAATGTTAACGAGAGAAAAAATTGACTCGACTGATTTACACCAAATACGATGAAATTTCGTTTCGGAAATTTTGAAAACCGTCGTTTCTTCGCGAAAAATGTTCGGTGATGAGCGAAAAGTCAAACATTGCATGGAAAATCGTTGTTTCTCGTTTAACTTCTGGTCAGAAGTCGAAAATCATACTTCGATGTAAAATTTATACATGACGAGTTTCTTCTTGGTCGATTCGATCAAAAAATTTGAACCAAATACGATCAATTTTCGTTTCGAAAATTTTGAAAAACGTCGTTCCTTAACGAAATATGTTCGGAGATGAGCGAAAAGTCAGACAATGCATGGAAAATCGTTGTTTCTAGTTCAATTTCTGGTCAAAATTCGACAATCATACTTCGATGTAAAATTTATACGTGACGAGTTATTTTTCGGTCGATTCGAATGAAAAATGTTGACGAGAGAAAAAATTGACTCTACTGATTTACACAAATACGATGAAATTTTGTTTCGAAAATTTTGAAAACCGTCGTTTCTACGCGAAAAATGTTCATTGATGAGCGAAAAGTCAAACATTGCATGAAAAATCGTTCGTGTTTCTCGTTCAATTTCTGGTGAAAAGTCGAAAATCATTCTACGATGTAAAATTTATACGTGACGAGTCTCTTCTCGGTCGATTTAAACGAAAAATGTCGACGAGAGATGAAATTGATTCCACTGATTTAAACCAATTACGATGAAATTTCGTTTCGAAAATTTTAAAAACCGTCGTTCCTTCACGAAAAATGTTCGGTGATGAGCGAAAAGTCAAACATTGCATGAAAAATCGTCGTTTCTCGTTGACCTTCTGGTCAAAAGTCGAAAATCATACTTCGATGTAAAATTTATACATGACGAGTTTCTTCTTGGTCGATACGATGAAAAAACGTTGACTAGAGAAAAACTTGATTGCACTGATTTGAACCAAATACGATCAATTTTCGTTTCGAAAATTTTGAAAAACGTCGTTCTATCACGAAAAATGTTCGGTGATGAGCGAAAAGTCAGACAATGCATGGAAAATCGTTTTTTTCTAGTTTAATTTCTGGTCAAAATTCGACAATCATACTTCGATGTAAAATTCATACGTGACGAGTTATTTTTCGGTCGATTCGAATGAAAAATGTTGACGAGAGAAAAAATTGACTCGACTGATTTACACCAAATACGATGAAATTTCGTTTCGAAAATTTTGAAAACCGTCGTTTCTTCGCGAAAAATGTTCGGTGATGAGCGAAAAGTCAAACATTGCATGAAAAATCGTTGTTTCTCGTTTAATTTCTGGTCAAAAGTGGAAAATCATACTTCGATGTAAAATTTATACATGACATGTTTCTTCTTGGTCGATTCGATCAAAAAATTTGAACCAAACACGATCAATTTTCGTTTCGAAAATTTTGAAAAACGTCGTTCCTTAACGAAATATGTTCGGAGATGAGCGAAAAGTCAGACAATGCATGGAAAATCGTTGTTTCTAGTTCAATTTCTGGTCAAAATTCGACAATCATACTTCGATGTAAAATTTATACGTGACGAGTTATTTTTCGGTCGATTCGAATGAAAAATGTTGACGAGAGAAAAAATTGACTCTACTGTTTTACACCAAATACGATGAAATTTCGTTTCGAAAATTTTGAAAACCGTCGTTTCTACGCGAAAAATGTTCGGTGATGAGCGAAAAGTCAGACAATGCATGAAAAATCGTTGTTTCTCGTTCAATTTCTGGTGAAAAGTCGAAAATCATACTACGATGTAAAATTTATACGTGACGAGTCTCTTTTCGGTCGATTTAAACGAAAAATGTTGACAAGAGATGAAATTGATTTCACTGATTCAAACCAATTACGATGAAATTTTGTTTCGGAAATTTTGAAAACCGTCGTTTTTTCACGAAAAATGTTCGGTGATGAGCGAAGAGTCGGACATTGCATGAAATAGTATATTACACAACTAGGGCAGGAAAATAAGTAATGTCTCAGATCACATGTAATTGTCGGCCGAGGCGAAGCCGAGGCTGACAAACATGTGGTCTGAGGCTTTACTTTTTCCTGCCCGAGGTGTGTATACGATTTTTCTGTCCGACGTAGCCGGAATGTGGCAACTTCGGCCCGCGTAGCGGGCCGAAAGTAGCCACTTTCGGCACGGAGGACAGAAAAATCATTGTTTCTCGTTTTATTTCCGGTCAAAAGTCGAAAATCATACTTCGATGTAAAATTCATACGTGACGAGTCTCCTTTCGATCGATTAGAACGAAAAACGTTGACGAGAGAAAAACTGGATTACACTGATTTGTACCAAATACGATCAAATTTAGTTTCGCAAATTTTGAAAAATCGTTTTTTCTCGTTTAATTTCTGGTCGAAAGTCGAAAATCATACTTCGATGTAAAATTTATACATGACGGGTTTATTCTTGGTCGATTCGATCAAAAAATTTGAACCAAATACGATGAAATTTCGTTTCGAAAATTATGAAAACCGTCGTTCCTTCACGAAATATGTTCGGTGATGAGCGAAAAGTCAGACAATGCATGGAAAATCGTTGTTTCTTGTTCAATTTCTGGTCGAAAGTCGGAAATCATACTTCGATGTGAAATTTATACATGACGAGTTTCTTCTTGGTCGATTCGATCAAAAAACGTTGACTAGAGAAAAACTTGATTGCACTGATTCGAACCAAATACGATCAAATTTCGATTCGAAAATTTTGTAAACCGTCGTTTCTTAACAAAATATGTTCGGTGATGAGCGAATAGTCAGACTATGCATAAAAATCATTGTTTCTAGATTAATTTCTGGTCAAAAGTCGAAAATCATACTTCGACGTAGAATTCATACGTGACGAGTCTCCCTTCGATCGATTAGAACGAAAAACGTTGACGAGAGAAAAACTGGATTGCACTGATTTGTACCAAATACGATCAAATTTAGTTTCGCAAATTTTGAAAAACGTCGTTTTTTCACGAAAAATGTTCGGTGATGAGCGAAGAGTCGGACATTGCATGAAAAATCATTGTTTCTAGTTGAATTTTCGGTCAAAAGTCGAAAATCACACTTCGATGTAAAAATGTTGACGAGAGAAAAAATTGACTCCACTGATTTACACCAAATACGATGAAATTTCGTTTCGAAAATTTTGAAAACCGTCGTTCCTTCACGAAATATGTTCGGTGATGAGCGAAAAGTCAGACAATGCATGGAAAATCGTTGTTTCTAGTTCAATTTCTGGTCAAAAGTGGAAAATCATAACTCGACGTAAAATTCATACGTGACGAGTCTCCCTTCGATCGTTTAGAACGAAAAACGTTGACGAGAGAAAAACTGGATTGCACTGATTTGTACCAAATACGATCAAATTTAGTTTCGCAAATTTTGAAAAACGTCGTTTTTTCACGAAAAATGTTCGGTGATGAGCGAAGAGTCGGACATTGCATGAAAAATCATTGTTTCTAGTTTAATTTCTGGTCAAAAGTCGAAAATCATACTACGATGTCAAATTTATACGTGACGAGTTATTTTTCGGTCGATTCGAATGAAAAATGTTAACGAGAGAAAAAATTTGACTCCACTGATTTACCCCAAATACGATGAAATTTCGTTTCGAAAATTTTGAAAACCGTCGTTCCTTCACGAAATATGTTCGGTGATGAGCGAAAAGTCAGACAATGCATGGAAAATCGTTGTTTCTAGTTCAATTTCTGGTCGAAAGTCGGAAATCATACTTCGATGTGAAATTTATACATGACGAGTTTCTTCTTGGTCGATTCGATCAAAAAACGTTGACTACAGAAAAACTTGATTGCACTGATTTGAACCAAATACGATCAAATTTCGATTCGAAAATTTTGTAAACCGTCGTTTCTTCGCGAAAAATGTTCGGTGATGAGCGAAAAGTCAAACATTGCATGAAAAATCGTTGTTTCTAGTTCAGTTTCTGGTCAACAGTCGAAAATCATACTTCGATGTAAGATTCATACGTGACGAGTTATTTTTCGGTCGATTCGAATGAAGAATGTTGACGGGAGAAAAAGTTGACTCTACTGACTTGAACCGAATACGATCAATTTCAGTTCCAAAAATTTTGAAAACCGTCGTTTCTTCGCGAAAAATGTTCGGTGATGAGCGAAAAGTCAAACATTGCATGAAAAATCGTTGTTTCTCGTTCAATTTCTGGTGAAAAGTCGAAAATCATACTACGATGTAAAATTTATACATGACGAGTTTCTTCTTGGTCGATTCGATCAAAAAATTTGAACCAAACACGATCAATTTTCGTTTCGAAAATTTTGGAAAACGTCGTTCCTTAACGAAATAAGTTCGGAGATGAGCGAAAAGTCAAACATTGCATGAAAAATCGTTGTTTCTCGTTCAATTTCTGGTGAAAAGTTAAAAATTATACAACGATGTAAAATTTATACATTACGAGTCTCTTTTCGGTCGATTTGAACGAAAAATGTTGACGAGAGATGAAATTGATTCCACTGATTTAAACCAATTACGATGAAATTTCGTTTCGAAAATTTTGAAAACCGTCGTTCCTTCACGAAAAATGTTCGGTGATGAGCGAAAAGTCAAACATTGCATGAAAAATCGTTGTTTCTCGTTTTATTTCTGGTCAAAAGTCGAAAATCATACTACGATGTAAAATTTATACGTGACGAGTTATTTTTCGGTCGATTCGAATGGAAAATGTTGACGAGAGAAAAAATTTACTCTACTGATTTACACCAAATACGATGAGATTTCGTTTCCAAAATTTTGAAAACCGTCGTTTTCTCCGCGAAAAATGTTCGGTGATGAGCGAAAAGTCAAATATTGCATGAAAAATCGTTGTTTCTAGTTCAATTTCTGGTCAAAAGTCGAAAATCATACTGCGATGTAAAATTTATACGTAACGAGTCTCCCTTCGATCGATTAGAACGAAAAACGTTGACGAGAGAAAAACTGGATTGCACTGATTTGTACCAAATACGATCAAATTTAGTTTCGCAAATTTTGAAAAACGTCGTTTTTTCACAAGAAATGTTCGGTGATGAGCGAAAAGTCAGACAATGCATGAAAAATCGTTATTTCTAGTTCAATTTCTGGTCAAAAGTCGAAAATCATTCTACGATGTAGAATTTATACGTGACGAGTCTCTTCTCGGTCGATTTAAACGAAAAATGTCGACGAGAGATGAAATTGATTCCACTGATTTAAACCAATTACGATGAAATTTCGTTTCGAAAATTTTAAAAACCGTCGTTCCTTCACGAAAAATGTTCGGTGATGAGCGAAAAGTCAAACATTGCATGAAAAATCGTCGTTTCTCGTTGACCTTCTGGTCAAAAGTCGAAAATCATACTTCGATGTAAAATTTATACATGACGAGTTTCTTCTTGGTCGATACGATGAAAAAACGTTGACTAGAGAAAAACTTGATTGCACTGATTTGAACCAAATACGATCAATTTTCGTTTTGAAAATTTTGAAAAAAGTTGTTCTATCAACGAAATGTGTTCGGTGATGAGCGAAAAGTCAGACAATGCATGGAAAATCGTTTTTTTCTCGTTCAATTTCTGGTCAAAATTCGACAATCATACTTCGATGTAAAATTCATACGTGACGAGTTATTTTTTCGGTCGATTCGAATGAAAAATGTTAACGAGAGAAAAAATTGACTCGACTGATTTACACCAAATACGATGAAATTTCGTTTCGGAAATTTTGAAAACCGTCGTTTCTTCGCGAAAAATGTTCGGTGATGAGCGAAAAGTCAAACATTGCATGGAAAATCGTTGTTTCTCGTTTAACTTCTGGTCAGAAGTGGAAAATCATACTTCGATGTAAAATTTATACATGACGATGTTTCTTCTTGGTCGATTCGATCAAAAAATTTGAACCAAATACGATCAATTTTCGTTTCGAAAATTTTGAAAAAACGTCGTTCCTTAACGAAATATGTTCGGAGATGAGCGAAAAGTCAGACAATGCATGGAAAATCGTTGTTTCTAGTTTAATTTCTGGTCAAAATTCGACAATCATACTTCGATGTAAAATTTATACGTGACGAGTTATTTTTCGGTCGATTCGAATGAAAAATGTTGACGAGAGAAAAAATTGACTCTACTGTTTTACACCAAATACGATGAAATTTCGTTTCGAAAATTTTGAAAACCGTCGTTTCTACGCGAAAAATGTTCGGTGATGAGCGAAAAGTCAGACAATGCATGAAAAATCGTTGTTTCTCGTTCAATTTCTGGTGAAAAGTCGAAAATCATACTACGATGTAAAATTTATACGTGACGAGTCTCTTTTCGGTCGATTTAAACGAAAAATGTTGACAAGAGATGAAATTGATTTCACTGATTCAAACAATTACGATGAAATTTTGTTTCGGAAATTTTGAAAACCGTCGTTTTTTCACGAAAAATGTTCGGTGATGAGCGAAGAGTCGGACATTGCATGAAATAGTATATTACACAACTAGGGCAGGAAAATAAGTAATGTCTCAGATCACATGTAATTGTCGGCCGAGGCGAAGCCGAGGCTGACAAACATGTGGTCTGAGGCTTTACTTTTTCCTGCCCGAGGTGTGTATACGATTTTTCTGTCCGACGTAGCCGGAATGTGGCAACTTCGGCCCGCGTAGCGGGCCGAAAGTAGCCACTTTCGGCACGGAGGACAGAAAAATCATTGTTTCTCGTTTTATTTCCGGTCAAAAGTCGAAAATCATACTTCGATGTAAAATTCATACGTGACGAGTCTCCTTTCGATCGATTAGAACGAAAAACGTTGACGA
>JARBWI010000276.1:0-26181 GCA_037576405.1 Campoplex capitator
AAATTTGATCGTATTTGGTACAAATCAGTGCAATCAAGTTTTTCTCTCGTCAACGTTTTTCGTTCTAATCGATCGAAGGGAGACTCGTCACGTATAAATTTTACATCGAAGTATGATTTTCGACTTTTGACCAGAAATTAACTAGAAACAACGATTTTTCATGCAATGTTTGACTTTTCGCTCATCACCGAACATTTTTATTCGACTCATCAGTGGAGTAAACCGACTTTTGACCAGAAAACATCATGCATTGTCTGACTTTTCGCTTCACCGAACATGTCGTTAAGGAACGACGTTTTTCAAATATTTCGAAATTTAAGAAAACGTTTTTTGATCGACGGTATAAATTTTACATCATGAATTTTGACCAGAAACGAATGTTTGACTTTTTCATCACCGAACATCGTATTTCAGTGGAGTAAATATTTTCTCCGTCAACATTTTCGTTCGTATAACTTTACATCGTAGTAAATCAGTAGACGTTTTTCAATCAATGCAATCGAGTTTTTCTCTAGTCAACGTTTTTTGATCGAATCGACCAAGAAGAAACTCGTCATGTATAAATTTTACATCGAAGTATGATTTCGACTTTTGACCAGAAATTGAACTAGAAACAACGATTTTCCATGCATTGTCTGACTTTTCGCTCATCACCGAACATATTTCGTTAAGGAACGACGTTTTTCAAATTTTCGAAACGAAATTTGATCGTATTTTCAAATCAGTGCAATCAAGGTTTTCTCTAGTCAACGTTTTTTGATCGAATCGACCAAGAATAAACTCGTCACGTATAAATTTTACATCGAAGTATGATTTTCGACTTTTGACCAGAAATTACAACGAAGAAACAACGATTTTCCATGCAATTTTGACTTTTCGCTCATCACCGAAACGAGAAAAAACGACGTTTTTCAAAATTTTCGAAACTAAATTTGATCGTATTTGGTACAAATCAGTGCAATCCAGTTTTTCTCTCGTCAACGTTTTTCGTTCTAATCGATCGAAGGGAGACTCGTCACGTATGAATTTTACATCGAAGTATGATTTTCGACTTTTGACCAGAAATAAAACTAGAAACAATGATTTTTCATGCAATGTCGACTTTTCGCTCATCACCGAACATTTTTCGTGAAAAAACGACGTTTTTCAAAATTTTCGAAACGAAATTTGATCGTATTTGGTTCAAATCAGTGCAATCAAGTTTTTCTCTTGTCAACGTTTTTCGTTCGAATCGACCGAAGAGACTCGTCACGTACATAAATTTTACATCGAAACAAGTATGCATTTTCGACTTTTCGCTCATCACCGAACATATTTCGTTAAGGAACGAGAAATTCGAAACGAAAATCGTAGAAACAAGTTTTTCTCGACGTTTTTTTCGAATGCAGACTCGTGTACATGACTTTTCGCTCATCACCGAACATTTTTCGCGTAGAAACGACGGTTTTCAAAATTTTCGAAACGAAATTTCATCGTATTTGGTGTAAATCAGTAGAGTCAATTTTTTCTCTCGTCAACATTTTTCATTCGAATCGACCGAAAAATAACTCGTCACGTATAAATTTTACATCGAAGTATGATTTTCGACTTTTGACCAGAAATTGAACTAGAAACAACGATTTTCCATGCATTGTCTGACTTTTCGCTCATCTCCGAACATATTTCGTTAAGGAACGACGTTTTTCAAAATTTTCGAAACGAAAATTGATCGTGTTTGGTTCAAATTTTTTGATCGAATCGACCAAGAAGAAACATGTCATGTATAAATTTTACATCGAAGTATGATTTTCGACTTTTGACCAGAAATTAAACGAGAAACAACGATTTTTCATGCAATGTTTGACTTTTCGCTCATCACCGAACATTTTTCGCGAAGAAACGACGGTTTTCAAAATTTTCGAAACGAAATTTCATCGTATTTGGTGTAAATCAGTCGAGTCAATTTTTTCTCTCGTCAACATTTTTCATTCGAATCGACCGAAAAATAACTCGTCACGTATAAATTTTACATCGAAGTATGATTTTCGACTTTTGACCAGAAATTGAACTAGAAACAACGATTTTCCATGCATTGTCTGACTTTTCGCTCATCACCGAACATTTTTCGTTAAGGAACGACGTTTTTCAAAATTTTCGAAACGAAAATTGATCGTATTTGGTTCAAATCAGTGCAATCAAGTTTTTCTCTAGTCAACGTTTTTTGATCGAATCGACCAAGAAGAAACTCGTCATGTATAAATTTTACATCGAAGTATGATTTTCGACTTTTGACCAGAAGGACCAGAAATTAAACGAGAAACAACGATTTTTCATGCAATGTTTGACTTTTCGCTCATCACCGAACATTTTTCGCGAAGAAACGACGGTTTTCAAAATTTTCGAAACGAAATTTCATCGTAATTGGTTTAAATCAGTGGAACTCGTCAATTTTACATCTCTCGTCAACATTTTTCGCTCATCACCGAACATATTTTAAATCGACCGAAAAGAGACTCGTCACGTATAAATTTTACATCGTAGTATCGTAGTATCGATTTTCGACTTTTCACCAGAAATTGAACGAGAAACAACGATTTTTCATGCAATGTTTGACTTTTCGCTCATCACCGAACATTTTTCGCGTAGAAACGACGGTTTTCAAAATTTTCGAAACGAAATTTCATCGTATTTGTGTAAATCAGTAGAGTCAATTTTTTCTCTCGTCAACATTTTTCATTCGAATCGACCGAAAAATAACTCGTCACGTATAAATTTTACATCGTAAAGTATGATTCGAATCGACCGAAAAAAAACTCGATCGAAGTATGATTTTTTTTGACCAGAAATTGAACTAGAAACAACGATTTTCAAACATGCATTTTTGTTACGTCCTCGGGTCTACTCCTCAAGTCGCTGTGTATTGGCTAAAAATTCAAAACAATAATAATACATACAAATATTCTACCAATCAATTCTTTCATAAAATCGGGTAGTATTAATATCATATATTTCATTAATATTTTATTATGTCATTTTTGGAACACTATGTTCGTATTATGTAATCTCGCTTAATATTTCTAAGCAATAAAATCTATCGTTAGAATAAGTAAATTTATCGGCGACAAGACTAATTGATTGTCACTCCAACAATCATTATCAACGAACGAACTAAAATATCTCTCGATCTAACGAAATACTTCATAACAAATCATATCACGGGTATAAAACTGATCAGTAGACAGTCAACAAACATTTCCATACAGAAAATTTGACGATATCAGACATATTTTTCTATGTCAAATCATTCACCGACGAACGGTATCGAAGGTCAAAAATCGACCAACAAACCTTCAATAAACATTTGCACTTAAAATCAGTTAGAATATCAAACATTTACTAAAAACATATAAATTACTAAAATACGAAAATGGTCATATCGAATGTGCAACAATGACGACCAAACAACCTCCAAACGTTTCCAAACATATTATTAGAGAAAATCAGATATTCAAAATAGTTACCGACCGATGGTAACAAATATAAAAACCAGTTCCAAACGTCGATATCAATGAACAATGACCAACATACGGTTAACAAACATTTTGACATAAAATTAGTAACAAATCAACATTTCGAAAAACTGGACAAATTTATTAATTCACAGTACCGAACAGAAATATACACAAAACAATGACTAACATACGATTTACAAACGTTCTAAGTCACATTCATCATCAATACTTACGATCCAAAAAATTGGACAAATTCATTAAAAAACGTTAACAAACAATGACATATGTATAACAAAAACGAACAAACGACTAACAAACGTTTCCAGATAAAATTGTTAGAAATATCGAATATTCAAAATAGTTACCAACTGATGGTAAAAATCGTGAAAATCATTACCGACCAATAATAAAGACTTAAAAAGAGCCACCGTACCGTCAGTAGTCAATTCCAACAAAATTTAAGATGATATCGAATATTTTCCGAAAATGAGAAAAACGCTAAAACACAATAATAAACAATGTCATATATGTAACAATGACCAACAAACGATTTACAATCGTTTCCAAATAATTACCGACTGATGGTAACCGAATTCAAATTTATACCAAACGATAAAAAATATATAACAATCATAAGTGAACAATTTAAAAGCGTTCTGAGACAAAATATTCAACTTCCGAACATTAATTATAAAATTTATATCTCGGAAAAACCAACAAACAATTTCCAAAACATTACACATAATTAGTCCTCTAAAGGGTCGCCCTTTATATCGTCAACTTATATTGTTAATTAACAAAATAATCTATTAGCTATAAAACTCTTCGCCACTCAAGGCTCACATGTAAAGAAAAATCGAACATGAATGTACTCATACTTACCTTTTGAAATGAAAGACCCCATAGAACGTCATCTTTACTCAATTTACCCAGTACATTATCCTTCCCGCATGAAAAACCATATACATTACCTTTTCTACATAAATTTTTATATAAAATCCATTTCACATGAAAATCCCCATACATTATGCATATAAACACCTATATAAAATCCATTTTACACGAAATTCCCGATACATTACCTTTTTGAATATAAATACCTATATCTTACAAAATTGAACACATCTTACATGAAAGAACCTATATAAAAGTTATTTTGAATGAAAAAACCTATATCTAATACTTTCCTCAAAATCCATCCACCCAAAATTGAATAAAAATATAAAACCTATCAATACTTACCTATACGAAAGGGTAGATCCACGTTCGATACTTCTTATTATATTATATAGGGGTTACTACCCCGAAAGACATTGTCTTAATTAAGTACTGCGTCATTAGAATAAGAAATCCTTTGTTGTCTGCCTGGGTTAATTATTCCATAAGGAAAAATATCATATAACTCCCTTATCAAATCACTTTTTAGCTGACCTAAGCTTCGACTCAGAACAAAGGAGTCCCACGGTCCAGCCATCCCCTCCACCATGGTCATCTTCAAACGCGAAGAGGGGAAGCCTACTTCTACTCCTCGATCATCTCAGGAGAGCAATCAGTCCCGTCGAGATCAGCATAGAGCACGGTCGTGGAGCCTCTGCTATACTACATCTATACTACATCGAGTCTCTATCAATTCAAAGTTATAAGTGTATTATTGAGAGTTTATTTCAAAGTCTGTAACAATATATTAACAAAAGTCAATTCAAGTGTTCGTTCAATTTATTTACGACGTTTACCTCTCATTAATTACATTTAATTCAATCATTCTCATCGAAGTTTTTACGCGAGTTTCCCGGCTTTTTCAATCGAAGTTCAACGTGAGTTCTCTTGGAATATCAGTGGCATCGTTCAGTTCATCGTTGTTTCTATTATCGTTTTCTCAGTTCATCGTTGTTTCTCCAGTGTTCCGTTGTTAAATAATTCTTCGAAAGCCGTTAATTGACCAAGTGTTCGCGTTCTTTTCGGGATTCGTTTCAAATAATTTCTTATTTCTTCTTTTTCTTTTAAAAATCTCAATTATCAATCGCGATATTTATAAACTATTCTCTCATTTTTATTAAACTCAGTTCTAAGTATTTCGCGACTTTTTCCAAACAAATTTCTCGTTTATTTACAAATCTTTGAAGTGTTCATAAAATATTAAAATAAATTCAAATACTTAGTTTTTGGCGCTTGAACTTATTCTATTTATCCCAGCTGTGCCTATGACACTTGCACGCTGCGCTCTGAGTCAAATAAATCCAAGTGCTTTTATTTAATATAATTTTATTTTTCACGAACAATTTAATCTCATAAAAATCGTTTCGGTCAATTGTTTATTTCTGTTTTCGAGGTACCAAGTAAAATTTAAGCTATTTTCTTTGTCGTTAATCATTATTCGAGTGACAATTTGAGATTGTTAATCTTATCCCAGCCGTGCCTATGACACTTGCACGCTGCGCTCTTGGATAAATAATTTCAAATAATTCGTGTTCAGTGTTTGAATAAATTATACTTACCCCGGCTGTGCCTATGACACTTGCACGCTGCGCTCTGAGTGAAATAAATTCAAATACATCTTTTCTTTCTTTGATAATGTGGACCTCGTAAATAACTCAATTTCGCTCTTGATCGAACCGAAACCATTTTCTTTATTTGAATTCAGGTATACGAGACTGTTTGGGGAAGTGACGGATCGTGTATTGTAAAATCATTTTCTTTATTTAATAAATTCAGTTTCAAATCATTTTTTTTGGTGGCAAATTAAAATTCAAATCGTTTTTATTACAAATTCAAATCAAATAACATTTCAAATCATTCATTTTCAATTAATACAATTCGAGTCATATCTTTTATTTAACACATTTCAGAACATATTCGCGACATTTCAAATCTTTCTTTATTTTTCTTTATCTAAAATTTCAGTTTGGCGAAAGTTTGAATTTTTGTTCATCCCCGCATCCGATAGCGATCGTTTCCGCTCGCTCCTCCTCACCTCGCATCCTTCCCTCTCCGCTCTTCTGTGCCCAAAAACTTGCACGTTGAGCTCCCCCAAAAGTACCTGAAATCAGAACAAAAATGTATTCTTTCGTTTCAAATAGTTTCTCTTTTCCAAATGCCTAGTCAAAGAGTAGGCTGGTGTGTCGCCATCCGCAAGGCAATTTTCAAGCAGTGGGCCAGAGCTGCCCATCCTGGGAGGAGTAATAAGTCCCTCCTTCGACAACTTTTAGAGCGCAATTATCTCAGGGCAATCCGTCAGTCAAGAGTTCCACGGATCACAAGAAATAGAGCTGTGGTCGATCAAATTGTCATCATTGACGATACTGGCAGCCAAAGACGTCTACGCATCGCTGGAAATCCTACGTGGCGTAATCATCAAGATCATCCTCCGGAAGTCGTCACCATCTCCGACGATTCAACATTGAACGAGGATCAACCGGACATCGAACTCATCCAGGAGATAGAAGTCGTCACCCTGGATTAGCTCATCTCTTCATCTTCATACCCTCTACGCTTCACCGTTCCTGAAAGGTAAGAAACCACGTCTACCATATTTTTGCTTACCTTTTAATTTTCATCCTACCACCAGTCGATCAGCTCACATTCGGCTCTCATCCCGGTAGGGTAAATCTCTCCTTGCCAAACAGTAGAGTCGTAAATTAGTATCCGAAACGTCGTCCTCATTCAATCTCTCGTGGTCGGTTCGTGAAACGCGTTCCTCCCTCGTTGAAGTCAAATCTGAAAACATACGACGTGACAGGATATATATTTTTTGGTGGCAGCGGTGGGATACCGTGTGTTGATCATATAACTGGTGCTATATTCAAATCAATCTATTCTCGAAGCTATCTTTTATATATTTTCTCTTCAATCAAGTTTATTAAATAACTCAAAATGCCTATCTCATTAACTGCTGAAGAACTTCAACAACTTCACGCTCAATTAGAAACTAGAGAACTCCAGCTCAAAGAAAGGGCTGAACAACTAGCTAAACAAGAAAAATCTCTTGACGAACAAAGAGAACAAGTAGCTGCACAATTCGAAGCATTACGCGATGAAACTCATTTTTCAGAAATTGGTCGCGATGACGACAATCATGACAATCAAAATCACAATCAAGGACTCAATGAAATCATTAAAATCATGAGAGAACAATCTCGAATTAACGATACAATCCGTAAAAATCTCGATGACGTCACAGTCGAATTAGACAAATTTAAAACCGAAAGACCTAGTTCGCGAGCAACGGTGCTCCCTCGCAATAATGATCAACGAGAAACGACGCACAATGAGCGTTACCAAAACGATAGACTTCCAATTCCGAGCATCAAATACAAAGATGCCCTCGAATCAGTTCCAATCTTTACCGGGTACAATATCCCCGTTCTTCGTTTTATTCGCGCTTGTAAAAAAGTCAGAGACATGTTCGAGTCTCATCACGAAACAAATTTAACCCAACTATTGAGAAATAAACTTAAAGGTCATGCGCTTACCGCACTGGAAGACGACAGCTTCCAAACAATCAAACAATTTTCCGACCGGCTTAAAACATTTTTCGGTTCTTCTAAAACAGTTAACGAGTATCGTGGTGAATTAGGATCGGTCGTTAAATCAAATTCGGAAAATATAATTCAGTACATCAGTCGCGTTAAAGACCTTCACTTCGCAATAATAGAATTGGACACGGAAATCTACGGTCCACTCTCAGTAACAATGCTTCAATCATACGAAACCGATACAACGGAATGCTTCATCAACGGGTTACCTCCCGATTTTCGAATCCGCCTTCGAGTCGAAGGTTATAGAGATCTTGATAACGTATTCGCGAAAGCAATCAAAGTCGAGCGAGAGATTTCTCGCGATCAAAAATTCATCAATCCGGTCTCGCCTCAACGTACAGCGAGAACCGCGTTCGCAACAACAGCGCCTTGCACACACTGCAATAAAACCGGGCATGATCCAGACAATTGCTGGGCAAAGTACCCGGAAAAACGTCCCAAACGCGACTATAATCGGGACAATTCTAATCGTAATAATCGCGATTTCAACAGTAATTATAATCGTTCAAATCCAAACCGCCCTCATTGCACGTATTGCGATCGTATGGGCCATCTCGAACAAAACTGTTTCAGGAAACAAAATGATTTGGCAAAAAACGAACAATCTCGTCCAATCGATCAGGGCTCATTGGACGAAGCTCAATCACGCCCTGTCAATCTAGCGAGCGCGACGCCGTTAGAACCTTCAACGTCTGCTTAAACAGACAATCAAAATCACCTTCAGTCACCCTCGATTGCCCCCAGTTGTACGGGCTCACCGAATTTTTAATCGATACAGGGTCTGAAGTTAATCTCGTCAAAATGCAAATCGTTCGCGATACAACCGGAATAAATAATCAAAATAGAATCATGCTTAATGGGATCGCGGGTGATCCCGTTCACACTTACGGGTCAATATATGTCGAGTTGGATGGAACTCCCACTACATTTCACGTCGTCGGCGACGATTTTCCGACTCCCCAACACGCATTAATCGGAGCGGAGTTTTTCTCAAAAAATAAAGCATCAATAGATTGGTCAAAAAAATTCATTAAATGGGGAAATCAAACCCATCCGTTCACGGATTGTGACAGTATTTTCATTCCTAAAAGATCTAGAACAATCGCATTCGTTCGGGTCGAAAATCCCGAAGTAAAAGAATGTTTTATTCCCGAACTCGATTTAGGAGTCGGCGTATATTGTGGTCAAGCAATTTGCTACGTAAAAAACGGTATCGTTAAACTATACGTCCATAATTCCACTCTGGATAATCTATTGTTCAAAGTTCCAACATTAAAAGTCGAAAAATTCGACGGGATTAAAGATACATCGCTCATTCTCGCGGAAGAATACTACGATAACTTTCCCGAGGGATTTATCAAACAAGATATCGAAATCCATACACTTGCCTGTCCTTCCTGTGTACAGGAGAAAAGGAGGGTTTTTCTCACAAACGTGTCCTTCAAATCGAAAAATCTAATAGAGTCACGGAAGTAAAGAAATCTGCTACGTTTAGATCACCTCAACGCGGAAGAACTAGAAAGCGTCGACAATCTAATTCGGGACAATTCAGATCTTTTTCACTTACCAAACGATCCATTAAATTCTGTACCAGACTTCTATCATAAAATTTCGACAACCGATGATCAACCGGTATTTACGCGTCAATATCGCTTTCCGCCATTACACAAAGACGAAATAACAAAACAAGTCGGAGATCTAATTAAAAATAACGTTATCGAGCCATCACTTTCACCCTATAGCTCGCCCTTGTGGATAGTCCCGAAAAAAGAGGATTCCCAGGGTAACAAACGGTGGAGGATGGTAATAGACTATCGAAATTTAAACGAAAAAACGATTGGGGATGCCTATCCCCTTCCTCAAATAAACGAAATTCTGGATCAACTTGGCGAGGCCAAGTATTTCTCGGTATTCGACCTTGCTAGCGGTTTCCACCAGATCAAGGTCGACCCAAACGATAAGCACAAAACCGCCTTTTCCACACCATTTGGCCATTACGAATTCAACCGTATGCCTTTCGGCCTCAAAAACGCTCCTGCCACTTTTCAACGGTTAATGGACCGTGTCCTTGTAGGACTTCAGGGCATCGAGCTATTCGTTTATCTCGACGATATAGTCATCTATTCAAAAACTCTAGCGGAACATCAAATCAAATTTAATAAACTCGCTTGTCGTCTCCGTAACGCAAATCTTAGCTTGCAACCAGATAAATGCGAATTCCTCCGTCGTGAGGTGGGTTACCTAGGTCACGTTATCAGTGACGAGGGTGTACGACCCGATCCAAAAAAGATTTCAGCCCTACAAAATTATCCGGCCCCCACAAACCAGAAAAAGATCAAACAATTTCTTGGTTTAGCCGGGTATTACCGGCGTTTCATCGAAAATTTTTCCGGCACTGCAAAGCCGCTCACTAATCTGCTCAAAAAGGGAGTCCCGTTTAAATGGACGGAGACCCAACAAAAATCTTTTGATCTCTTAAGAGAAGCTCTTTGTAAAGAACCAATATTGCAATACCCAGATTTTAATCAAGCTTTCATCATAACAACCGATGCTTCCAACGTCGCAATCGGCGGCGTACTCAGCCAGGGCGAAATCGGCAAGGATAAGCCCATCGCCTACGCTTCTCGTACTCTCAACAAACACGAGCTTAACTATTCAACTATCGAGAAAGAATGTCTCGCAATCATCTACTGCGTTAATCATTTCAGGCCCTATATTTATGGCCGCGAATTCTTGCTTCTCACCGACCACCAACCTTTAGTGTGGTTAAATTCGGTTAAAGATCCCGCTAATCGACTAGTCCACTGGCGACTAAGTCTATCAAATTATCAATATAAAATCAAATACAAACCTGGGAGGGTAAACAGCAATGCTGACGCCTTGTCCCGCAATCCACCTGAAACGTCAAAAACAGTCTTCGTTGTAAGACACAAACCTAAAAAGAAAAAACTTAATCTAGAAAACTTACCTTCCGTTCACGAGTCCGAATCCAGGTCCGCTGAGTCCGCATCCGAGTCCGAGTCCGAATACGATTCCGAGTCTAGTGAACGCATTTTCAGTCCACCTCTTCGTCCTAAAAGAAAAAGTAAAAATCAATTGAATCAAGATATCGAAATGGAGATTTGTCAGAAAAAAAAGAAAAGAAAAAGAAAAACAGCTGATACTTCCCCGGTGGAAGGAGGATCACGAGGCGATCCTATCGCGTCCGGCAGTCAAGATGACACGGATTTGTCGATGTTGGAAAGCTCGCCCTCTGACCAACGGGCCCCAGCTGATCTGTTATCAAAAAGAGTTCAAGTCAAAGTCAAAAGAAGGAAAATCGCTGGACATTCCCTGGAAATAGGGGGATCACGAGACAATCCTATTGGGACTAGTAATCGAGACGATTCAAAGTCACCGATGTTGGAAAGTTCGCCCTCCTATCACCAGGCCCCAGCCTCAAGTCAAAGCGGAAATCAAGCCGCGAGTCAAAGCGGAAATCAAGCCGCGAGTCAAGTCGGAAATCAGGCCGACAATCAAAATGAAAATTCAAATCTTTCTGGCGAGAAATCAAATCGCCTCAAGTCAAGTAACGAGAACTCAAATCGTTTCAAAAATAAAGAAAAAGTAACTGACAATCTCAATCAAATCAAAAGCGGAAGTCAAGCCGCGAGTCAAGTCGGAAATCAGGCCGACAATCAAAGTGAAAATTCAAATCTATTCGGCGAGAAATCAAATCGCCTCAAATCAAACGAGAATTCAAATCGTGAGAAAAATAGAGAAGTAAATGATAATCAGAATCAAATCGAAGATGGAAATAATGACGAAGTTTTAACATTAAGTGACTATCAAAGCGAAAACGAAATCGAATTAGAATCGGACGAAGATACCGAGCTTCTTGTCGATCCGAACCCCCAGTACGTCAATCAGGAAAATCAAGAGTTCGCCATAGAAGGTGCATTATCAATTCACGAAACTCGCGATAATCTTTCAATGCAAAAAGGCAATATAGTAATCTTTATCACTCGTTCGAATAAACCTGTTGACGCTGGAGCGAAGGAACTTCAATCAATGAATAAACTGCCAAAATTCGAAAATATCACAATTTACCGAGTCAAGGTTCAAATCGAGAAAAATTGGCGTATCATTGCCTTACCAGTTCTTTTCCACGAGAAAGAAAATTTAGCATTCGACGATCTCGAAGAAACGTTCGAATCATTTCGTGATATCATAATGGAAGAGGGAATCACGTCATTCTCTATAGCAAAATCAGAATTAGTCGGAGGCATTCCATGGCCCGACATAAAAAATCAACTAGTAAACTCGTTAAAAGATTCAGCAATCACAATCACGATATGCAAACAATTAATAAGATTTCCATCGGAACAGGAAAGAGTCGAAATAATTTGCGAAAAACATTCTTCAATAATTGGCGGCCACAAAGGCGTCAACAAAACGTACAAACGAATCAGAGAAAATTTTTACTGGGAAAATATGAAATCCCAAATCCAAGAGTTCATCTCAAAGTGTAAAAATTGTCAACTCAAAAAACTTGTGAGGGTCAAAACGAAGCAGCCAATGATAATCACAGACACTCCTGGGTCGGCTTTCGATAAAATCTCTATGGACATTGTGGGTCCGCTCCCAATAACGAAAAAGGGGAATTCATATATTCTAACAATCCAGGACTTGCTCACAAAATATTCAATGGCTGTTCCGTTATCAAGGACCACGTCAGTCGATATCGCTAACGCCTTCATCAATCACTTTATTCCTCGATTCGGTGCCCCTAAGGCCATTCTTACCGATCAAGGCGCAAACTTCTTATCGACTTTAATCAAATCAATCGCTAAAAAGTACAGGATCAAACTGTATCAAACAACCGCATTTCATCCGCAGAGTAACGGATCCATCGAAAGATCCCATCATGTATTAGCCGAGTATCTTAAGCAATTTGTAAATGAAAGAAATGATTGGGACGAATTATTAGAAATGTCAATGTTCTCATATAACACTAGCCAGCACGAGGGGACTAAATACACCCCCCACGAATTAGTTTTTGGGAAGTTAGCTAGACTTCCGTCAGGTCATCATCACGTCGAGGAACAACAGGATCCGACATACACCGAATATCTTGCGGAACTTCACGATAAAATCGACAACTTGCAAGAACTTGCTCGTAACAATCTTATTTCTGCGAAAGAGCGATCGAAACGGTATTACGACCGAAAAATCAATCCCCAACATTTCAAAGTTGGCGACGTAGTATTAATGCTCAAAGAACCGGTAAAAGGAAAATTCGGTGATCAGTATACTGAACCTTGCGAAATCATAGAAGTCCTCTCAGGGGGAAATTTGAAAATATTATTGAACGGAAAACCACGCATAGTACATGCAAATAAATTACGCGGCACTCGATTACCGCTCAATGCCTAACTCGGGGCCCTCTCATTTTCAGAAAATGTTTCATCTGCTTTTGGTCTTCATCATCATCCGCCCGTCAGCCGGACTCCTCGGTTACGATTGTGGTGGAACAAATTTGAACATAACTACAATCTCATTGAACAATGTCGGGGAATGCGTTATTCCGGACAGTGGTCCAGCCCCGTTACAAACTTACATCCAATTGCTTCAACTCTCCGATTTCTCAAACACCCAAGTCATACAATGCCGAATTGAAATCGATCGAACTATCTATTATTGTGGGATGCATTCCCACAACTCCATCGTCAACAACGGTCGCCAAGTCTACTTTCAAGAGCTCGACGAAAGAGCCTGTACCCACTTACAAGAGACAGGGATTCTCCAACTCAGTACTACAGCCGAAATCGTGGGAATACGCAAAAATAGCACCACCAATCGCGCAATCACGTTAGCCGGTTCTATAAAAAACAACGGGGAATGTTACGGCACCCAATACAGCGACCCATTCGGAAGTTGGCAAAATGTCATCGTTCAGGCTAACGTTAAAATAGTAGTAACCAATTATCAGGCCGATGTGAATATCGTCAACAATAAAATCATGCTCCGTTCCGGAACCCACTGCACTCTCTCCGACGGTACCTGTATGGACATCGAGGGAAATTCAGCGTTTTGGAGGACGGAACCAATAGACTCCTGCCAGTTCAATCGGTACGACGTATTATTCGAAGGATTAGCAACAAAATTGAAAAGTTCCAACTTCACGGGCAACAATCCAGACATCTATTCATTAACTACTCAAGAGACCACGTTCGCACTAGCAGCGAAATCAGAAAAACGTGTTTGTGGCTATGTTTTGACCAGGACCGAACATCCAAAACTGTACATCTTAGAAACTCAGAGAGGAAAAACGTTTACATCGAAAAAGCAAATATCAGTCAGTAACTTGGACATTTTTTCGTACATGAATTCCAAATTTGTATATGTCGAGAAACACATCAAGACCCAAATACAAAATTTATATAGAGACGTAGTAGTGCAAAGGTGCAATTTAGAAAGGCAAGTGATCCAAAACGCCTTAAATTCAGCTACATTATTTCCGGAAAAATTCGCTAGAGCAGTCATGAAATTACCTGGGTACACGGCCGTCGTCGCAGGGGAAGTCGCCCACATCATCAAGTGTACACCAGTGGAATGCAGTCTTCGAAGAACATCTGAATGTTACCACGAACTCCCAGTGACCTATCGAAATCAAACAAGATTTTTATCACCAACTTCAAGAATCCTGTTAAAAACGGGAACTCAAATTGAATGTGATCCTCTCGTACCTGCTCAATATTTCGTCGATAACCATTGGTATCGATTCAGTCCTCATGGGATACCAGTCCCAAGTCCTCAGCAACTCCAACCGACTACTCGACCATCTTGGAAGTACAATCCAGTCGGAAATCTGGCAACCAGCGGCATCTACTCCATCGAAGAACTTAACGAACTCAGAGATCGCATAATGTTTCCCGCTGAAAAAGCCGCCCTCTTGAACACCATCGCTAGGGGATCTGCCGGTTATCCTGTACCATCGGGAGCCGTTGCCTTCCACAATCTACTAGATCAAGAAGGGCTCGATAAATTAGCTGAAGGGACCTTGAAACGAATGTGGCACGGTTTGGAGAAATTCGGAATTATCAGTGCGGGATTCTTTGGTATCATATTAATCTACTCAATGATCAAAGCAGTAATAGACATTCTCATCCAAGGATATACTTTGCATTCATTATACGGATGGAGTTTCGCGCTCATCGGAGCTCTCTGGAATTCGGTCACTCATTTATTAATCACGCGCAGATATAGAAATCATCAAGAAAACGTCTACAGTTTACCTCGAGAGCAGGAACTCACCTCAGTCACTACGTCGAAGGCAAAATCAAAACCTTCACCCGCAAAAAGGGAGATATCTGGTGTAGACCCTCAACTTCTTTCTCGCCTTCCAGGCGGTTCTCAGTCACCTGAATCGTAACTTCGAACTTATCGGGGGAGGTGTTACGTCCTCGGGTCTACTCCTCAAGTCGCTGTGTATTGGCTAAAAATTCAAAACAATAATAATCCATACAAATATTCTACCAATCAATTCTTTCATAAAATCGGGTAGTATTAATATCATTTATTTCATCAATATTTTATTAAGTCATTTTTAGAACACTATGTTCGTATTACGTAATCTCGCTTAATATTTCTAAGCAATAAAATCTATCATTAGAATAAGTAAATTTATCGGCGACAAGACTAATTAATTGTCACTCTAACAATCATTATCAACGAACGAATCAAAATATCTCTCGATCTAACGAAATACTTCATAACAAATCATATCACAGGTATAAAACTGATCAGTAGACAGTCAACAAACATTTCCATACAGAAAATTTGACGATATCAGACATATTTTTCTATGTCAAATCATTCACCGACGAACGGTATCGAAGGTCAAAAATCGACCAACAAACCTTCAATAAACATTTGCACTTAAAATCAGTTAGAATATCAAACATTTACTAAAAACATATAAATTACTAAAATACGAAAATGGTCATATCGAATGTGCAACAATGACGACCAAACAACCTCCAAACGTTTCCAAACATGTTATTAGAGAAAATCAGATATTCAAAATAGTTACCGACCGATGGTAACAAATATAAAAACCAGTTCCAAACGTCGATATCAATGAACAATGACCAACATACGGTTAACAAACATTTTGACATAAAATTAGTAACAAATCAACATTTCGAAAAACTGGACAAATTTATTAATTCACAGTACCGAACAGAAATATACACAAAACAATGACTAACATACGATTTACAAACGTTCTAAGTCACATTCATCATCAATACTTACGATCCAAAAAATTGGACAAATTCATTAAAAAACGTTAACAAACAATGACATATGTATAACAAAAACGAACAAACGACTAACAAACGTTTCCAGATAAAATTGTTAGAAATATCGAATATTCAAAATAGTTACCAACTGATGGTAAAAATCGTGAAAATCATTACCGACCAATAATAAAGACTTAAAAAGAGCCACCGTACCGTCAGTAGTCAATTCCAACAAAATTTAAGATGATATCGAATATTTTCCGAAAATGAGAAAAACGCTAAAACACAATAATAAACAATGTCATATATGTAACAATGACCAACAAACGATTTACAATCGTTTCCAAATAATTACCGACTGATGGTAACCGAATTCAAATTTATACCAAACGATAAAAAATATATAACAATCATAAGTGAACAATTTAAAAGCGTTCTGAGACAAAATATTCAACTTCCGAACATTAATTATAAAATTTATATCTCGGAAAAACCAACAAACAATTTCCAAAACATTACACATAATTAGTCCTCTAAAGGGTCGCCCTTTATATCGTCAACTTATATTGTTAATTAACAAAATAATCTATTAGCTATAAAACTCTTCGCCACTCAAGGCTCACATGTAAAGAAAAATCGAACATGAATGTACTCATACTTACCTTTTGAAATGAAAGACCCCATAGAACGTCATCTTTACTCAATTTACCCAGTACATTATCCTTCCCGCATGAAAAACCATATACATTACCTTTTCTACATAAATTTCTATATGAAATCCATTTTACATGAAAATCCCCATACATTACCTTTTTGCATATAAACACAATACTATATAAAATCCATTTTACACGAAATTCCCGATACATTACCTTTTTGAATATAAATACCTATATCTTACAAAATTGAACACATCTTACATGAAAGAACCTATATAAAAGTTATTTTGAATGAAAAAACCTATATCTAATACTTTCCTCAAAATCCATCCACCCAAAATTGAATAAAAATATAAAACCTATCAATACTTACCTATACGAAAGGGTAGATCCACGTTCGATACTTCTTATTATATTATATAGGGGTTACTACCCCGAAAGACATTGTCTTAATTAAGTACTGCGTCATTAGAATAAGAAATCCTTTGTTGTCTGCCTGGGTTAATTATTCCATAAGGAAAAATATCATATAACTCCCTTATCAAATCACTTTTTAGCTGACCTAAGCTTCGACTCAGAACAAAGGAGTCCCACGGTCCAGCCATCCCCTCCACCATGGTCATCTTCAAACGCGAAGAGGGGAAGCCTACTTCTACTCCTCGATCATCTCAGGAGAGCAATCAGTCCCGTCGAGATCAGCATAGAGCACGGTCGTGGAGCCTCTGCTATACTACATCTATACTACATCGAGTCTCTATCAATTCAAAGTTATAAGTGTATTATTGAGAGTTTATTTCAAAGTCTGTAACAATATATTAACAAAAGTCAATTCAAGTGTTCGTTCAATTTATTTACGACGTTTACCTCTCATTAATTACATTTAATTCAATCATTCTCATCGAAGTTTTTACGCGAGTTTCCCGGCTTTTTCAATCGAAGTTCAACGTGAGTTCTCTTGGAATATCAGTGGCATCGTTCAGTTCATCGTTGTTTCTATTATCGTTTTCTCAGTTCATCGTTGTTTCTCCAGTGTTCCGTTGTTAAATAATTCTTCGAAAGCCGTTAATTGACCAAGTGTTCGCGTTCTTTTCGGGATTCGTTTCAAATAATTTCTTATTTCTTCTTTTTCTTTTAAAAATCTCAATTATCAATCGCGATATTTATAAACTATTCTCTCATTTTTATTAAACTCAGTTCTAAGTATTTCGCGACTTTTTCCAAACAAATTTCTCGTTTATTTACAAATCTTTGAAGTGTTCATAAAATATTAAAATAAATTCAAATACTTAGTTTTTGGCGCTTGAACTTATTCTATTTATCCCAGCTGTGCCTATGACACTTGCACGCTGCGCTCTGAGTCAAATAAATCCAAGTGCTTTTTA
Source organism: Campoplex capitator (assembly GCA_037576405.1). Lineage (NCBI taxonomy): Eukaryota > Metazoa > Arthropoda > Insecta > Hymenoptera > Ichneumonidae > Campoplex > Campoplex capitator. Next base: position 18,353 of record JARBWI010000276.1, read on the forward strand.
TTTAATATAATTTTATTTTTCACGAACAATTTAATCTCATAAAAATCGTTTCGGTCAATTGTTTATTTCTGTTTTCGAGGTACCAAGTAAAATTTAAGCTATTTTCTTTGTCGTTAATCATTATTCGAGTGACAATTTGAGATTGTTAATCTTATCCCAGCCGTGCCTATGACACTTGCACGCTGCGCTCTTGGATAAATAATTTCAAATAATTCGTGTTCAGTGTTTGAATAAATTATACTTACCCCGGCTGTGCCTATGACACTTGCACGCTGCGCTCTGAGTGAAATAAATTCAAATACATCTTTTCTTTCTTTGATAATGTGGACCTCGTAAATAACTCAATTTCGCTCTTGATCGAACCGAAACCATTTTCTTTATTTGAATTCAGGTATACGAGACTGTTTGGGGAAGTGACGGATCGTGTATTGTAAAATCATTTTCTTTATTTAATAAATTCAGTTTCAAATCATTTTTTTTGGTGGCAAATTAAAATTCAAATCGTTTTTATTACAAATTCAAATCAAATAACATTTCAAATCATTCATTTTCAATTAATACAATTCGAGTCATATCTTTTATTTAACACATTTCGGAATATATCCGCGACATTTCAAATCTTTCTTTATTTTTCTTTATCTAAAATTTCAGTTTGGCGAAAGTTTGAATTTTTGTTCATCCCCGCATCCGATAGCGATCGTTTCCGCTCGCTCCTCCTCACCTCGCATCCTTCCCTCTCCGCTCTTCTGTGCCCAAAAACTTGCACGTTGAGCTCCCCCAAAAGTACCTGAAATCAGAACAAAAATGTATTCTTTCGTTTCAAATAGTTTCTCTTTTCCAAATGCCTAGTCAAAGAGTAGGCTGGTGTGTCGCCATCCGCAAGGCAATTTTCAAGCAGTGGGCCAGAGCTGCCCATCCTGGGAGGAGTAATAAGTCCCTCCTTCGACAACTTTTAGAGCGCAATTATCTCAGGGCAATCCGTCAGTCAAGAGTTCCACGGATCACAAGAAATAGAGCTGTGGTCGATCAAATTGTCATCATTGACGATACTGGCAGTCAAAGGCGTCTACGCATCGCTGGAAATCCTACGTGGCGTAATCATCAAGATTATCCTCCGGAAGTCGTCACCATCTCCGACGATTCAACATTGAACGAGGATCAACCGGACATCGAACTCATCCAGGAGATAGAGGTCGTCACCCTGGATTAGCTCATCTCTTCATCTTCATACCCTCTACGCTTCACCGTTCCTGAAAGGTAAGAAACCACGTCTACCATATTTTTGCTTACCTTTTAATTTTCATCCTACCACCAGTCGATCAGCTCACATTCGGCTCTCATCCCGGTAGGGTAAATCTCTCCTTGCCAAACAGTAGAGTCGTAAATTAGTATCCGAAACGTCGTCCTCATTCAATCTCTCGTGGTCGGTTCGTGAAACGCGTTCCTCCCTCGTTGAAGTCAAATCTGAAAACATACGACGTGACAATGTTTGACTTTTCGCTCATCACCGAACATTTTTCGCGAAGAAACGACGGTTTTTTCATCCGAAACGAACGACGACTTTTTTCAAAATCGTATTTGATCGTATTTGTAAATCAGTCAGAGTCAATTTTTTCTCTCGTTAACATTTTTCATTCGAATCGACCGAAAAATAACTCGTCACGTATGAATGTATAAATTTTACAATTTTACATCGAAGTATGATTCGTCGAATTTTACCAGAAATTGTTTTCAAAATTTTCGAAACGAAATTTCATCGTAATTGTTGTAAATCAGTAGAGTCAATTTTTTCTCTCGTCAACATTTTTCATTCGAATCGACCGAAAAATAACTCGTCACGTATAAATTTTACAACGAGAAAAAAAACGATTTTCCATGCATTGTCTGACTTTTCGCTCATCACCGAACACATTTCGTTAAGGAACGACTTTTTTCAAAATTTTCGAAACGAAAATTGATCGTATTTGGTTCAAGTCAGTGCAATTGTTACGTCCTCGGGTCTACTCCTCAAGTCGCTGTGTATTGGCTAAAAATTCAAAACAATAATAATCCATACAAATATTCTACCAATCAATTCTTTCATAAAATCGGGTAGTATTAATATCATTTATTTCATCAATATTTTATTAAGTCATTTTTAGAACACTATGTTCGTATTACGTAATCTCGCTTAATATTTCTAAGCAATAAAATCTATCATTAGAATAAGTAAATTTATCGGCGACAAGACTAATTAATTGTCACTCTAACAATCATTATCAACGAACGAATCAAAATATCTCTCGATCTAACGAAATACTTCATAACAAATCATATCACAGGTATAAAACTGATCAGTAGACAGTCAACAAACATTTCCATACAGAAAATTTGACGATATCAGACATATTTTTCTATGTCAAATCATTCACCGACGAACGGTATCGAAGGTCAAAAATCGACCAACAAACCTTCAATAAACATTTGCACTTAAAATCAGTTAGAATATCAAACATTTACTAAAAACATATAAATTACTAAAATACGAAAATAGTCATATCGAATGTGCAACAATGACGACCAAACAACCTCCAAACGTTTCCAAACATGTTATTAGAGAAAATCAGATATTCAAAATAGTTACCGACCGATGGTAACAAATATAAAAACCAGTTCCAAACGTCGATATCAATGAACAATGACCAACATACGGTTAACAAACATTTTGACATAAAATTAGTAACAAATCAACATTTCGAAAAACTGGACAAATTTATTAATTCACAGTACCGAACAGAAATATACACAAAACAATGACTAACATACGATTTACAAACGTTCTAAGTCACATTCATCATCAATACTTACGATCCAAAAAATTGGACAAATTCATTGAAAAACGTTAACAAACAATGACATATGTATAACAAAAACGAACAAACGACTAACAAACGTTTCCAGATAAAATTGTTAGAAATATCGAATATTCAAAATAGTTACCAACTGATGGTAAAAATCGTGAAAATCATTACCGACCAATAATAAAGACTTAAAAAGAGCCACCGTACCGTCAGTAGTCAATTCCAACAAAATTTAAGATGATATCGAATATTTTCCGAAAATGAGAAAAACGCTAAAACACAATAATAAACAATGTCATATATGTAACAATGACCAACAAACGATTTACAATCGTTTCCAAATAATTACCGACTGATGGTAACCGAATTCAAATTTATACCAAACGATAAAAAATATATAACAATCATAAGTGAACAATTTAAAAGCGTTCTGAGACAAAATATTCAACTTCCGAACATTAATTATAAAATTTATATCTCGGAAAAACCAACAAACAATTTCCAAAACATTACACATAATTAGTCCTCTAAATTTTTCATGGGTCGCTTATCATCACTTTCGTTAAGGAACGACGTGTCATTCAAAATTTCGAAACGAAATATTTCGGGATCATCGCCGGGTACTTTCCCTTTATATCGTCAACTCATATTGTTAATTAACAAAATAATCTATTAGCTATAAAACTCTTCGCCACTCAAGGCTCACATGTAAAGAAAAATCGAACATGAATGTACTCATACTTACCTTTTGAAATGAAAGACCCCATAGAACGTCATCTTTACTCAATTTACCCAGTACATTATCCTTCCCGCATGAAAAACCATATACATTACCTTTTCTACATAAATTTCTATATGAAGTCCATTTTACATGAAAACCCCCATACATTACCTCTTTTGCATAAATAAAATCCATCCTACATGAAAATCCCAATACATTACCTTTTCTACATAAATTTCTATATAAAATCGATTTCACATGAAAATCCCCATACATTACCTTTTTGCATATAAACACCTATATAAAATCCATTTTACACGAAATTCCCGATACATTACCTTTTTGAATATAAATACCTATATCTTACAAAATTGAACACATCTTACATGAAAGAACCTATATAAAAGTTATTTTGAATGAAAAAACCTATATCTAATACTTTCCTCAAAATCCATCCACCCAAAATTGAATAAAAATATAAAACCTATCAATACTTACCTATACGAAAGGGTAGATCCACGTTCGATACTTCTTATTATATTATATAGGGGTTACTACCCCGAAAGACATTGTCTTAATTAAGTACTGCGTCATTAGAATAAGAAATCCTTTGTTGTCTGCCTGGGTTAATTATTCCATAAGGAAAAATATCATATAACTCCCTTATCAAATCACTTTTTAGCTGACCTAAGCTTCGACTCAGAACAAAGGAGTCCCACGGTCCAGCCATCCCCTCCACCATGGTCATCTTCAAACGCGAAGAGGGGAAGCCTACTTCTACTCCTCGATCATCTCAGGAGAGCAATCAGTCCCGTCGAGATCAGCATAGAGCACGGTCGTGGAGCCTCTGCTATACTACATCTATACTACATCGAGTCTCTATCAATTCAAAGTTATAAGTGTATTATTGAGAGTTTATTTCAAAGTCTGTAACAATATATTAACAAAAGTCAATTCAAGTGTTCGTTCAATTTATTTACGACGTTTACCTCTCATTAATTACATTTAATTCAATCATTCTCATCGAAGTTTTTACGCGAGTTTCCCGGCTTTTTCAATCGAAGTTCAACGTGAGTTCTCTTGGAATATCAGTGGCATCGTTCAGTTCATCGTTGTTTCTATTATCGTTTTCTCAGTTCATCGTTGTTTCTCCAGTGTTCCGTTGTTAAATAATTCTTCGAAAGCCGTTAATTGACCAAGTGTTCGCGTTCTTTTCGGGATTCGTTTCAAATAATTTCTTATTTCTTCTTTTTCTTTTAAAAATCTCAATTATCAATCGCGATATTTATAAACTATTCTCTCATTTTTATTAAACTCAGTTCTAAGTATTTCGCGACTTTTTCCAAACAAATTTCTCGTTTATTTACAAATCTTTGAAGTGTTCATAAAATATTAAAATAAATTCAAATACTTAGTTTTTGGCGCTTGAACTTATTCTATTTATCCCAGCTGTGCCTATGACACTTGCACGCTGCGCTCTGAGTCAAATAAATCCAAGTGCTTTTTATTTAATATAATTTTATTTTTCACGAACAATTTAATCTCATAAAAATCGTTTCGGTCAATTGTTTATTTCTGTTTTCGAAGGTACCAAGTAAAATTTAATTGCTATTTTCTTTGTCGTTAATCATTATTCGAGTGACAATTTGAGATTGTTAATCTTATCCCAGCCGTGCCTATGACACTTGCACGCTGCGCTCTTGGATAAATAATTTCAAATAATTCGTGTTCAGTGTTTGAATAAATTATACTTACCCCGGCTGTGCCTATGACACTTGCACGCTGCGCTCTGAGTAAATAAATTCAAATACATCTTTTCTTTCTTTGATAATTGGACCTCTAGTAAATAACTCAATTTCGCTCTTGATCGAACCGAAACCATTTTCTTTATTTGAATTCAGGTATTTCGTAGACTGTTTGGGGAAGTGACGGATCGTGTATTGTAAAATCATTTTCTTTATTTTAAATTCAGTTTCAAATCATTTTTTTTTGGTGGCAAATTAAAAATCAAATCGTTTTTATTTAAATTCAAATCAAATAACATTTCAGATCATTCATTTTCAATTAATACAATTCGAGTCATATCTTTTATTTAACACATTTCGAACATATTCGCGACATTTCAAATCTTTCTTTATTTTTCTTTAATTAAAATTTCAGTTTGGCGAAAGTTTGAATTTTTGTTCATCCCCGCATCCGATAGCGATCGTTTCCGCTCGCTCCTCCTCACCTCGCATCCTTCCCTCTCCGCTCTTCTGTGCCCAAAAACTTGCACGTTGAGCTCCCCCAAAAGTACCTGAAATCAGAACAAAAATGTATTCTTTCGTTTCAAATAGTTTCTCTTTTCCAAATGCCTAGTCAAAGAGTAGGCTGGTGTGTCGCCATCCGCAAGGCAATTTTCAAGCAATCGTGGGCCAGAGCTGCCCATCCTGGGAGGAGTAATAAGTCCCTCCTTCGACAACTTTTAGAGCGCAATTATCTCAGGGCAATCCGTCAGTCAAGAGTTCCACGGAACGACAAGAAATAGAAATGTGGTCGAACAAATTGTCATCATTGACGATACTGGCAGTCAAAGGCGTCTACGCATCGCTGGAAATTTTACGTTCGTAATCGATCAAGATAACTCGTCACGTATAAATCGTTACATCGAAGTATGATTTTCAACTTTTGACGAGAAATTCAACTAGAAACATCGATTTTTCATCCAGGAGATAGAGGTCGTCACCCTGGATTAGCTCATCTCTTCATCTTCATACCCTCTACGCTTCACCGTTCCTGAAAGGTAAGAAACCACGTCTACCATATTTTTGCTTACCTTTTAATTTTCATCCTACCACCAGTCGATCAGCTCACATTCGGCTCTCATCCCGGTAGGGTAAATCTCTCCTTGCCAAACAGTAGAGTCGTAAATTAGTATCCGAAACGTCGTCCTCATTCAATCTCTCGTGGTCGGTTCGTGAAACGCGTTCCTCCCTCGTTGAAGTCAAATCTGAAAACATACGACGTGACAGGATATATATTTTTTTGGTGGCAGCGGTGGGATACCGTGTGTTGATCATATAACTGGTGCTACGATTCAAATCAATCTATTCTCGAAGCTATCTTTTAATATTTTTCTTCAAACGAAGTTTATTAAATAACTCGAAATGCCTATGATCATTATTTGGTGAAGATCAGTCAATCAAGTTTTTCTCTCGTCAATTAGAAACTAGAGAATCGAGCTCAAAGAAAGGACTCGAACAACGTAGCTAAACGTCGAAGTAAATTTTCGACTTTTGACCAGAAACAACTAGAAACAAGATTTTGCATGCAATGTCTGACTTTTCGCTCATCATGAAACATATTTTTCAGAACGACGGTTGGTCGCGATTTTGACGACAATCATGATCGTATTTCAAAATCAGTGCAATCAAGTTTTTCTCTAGTGAAATCGTTAAAATCATGATCGAATCGATCTCGAATTAACGATACAATCCGTATAAATTCTACATCGAAGTATGATTTTCGACTTTAGACAGAAATTAAAAGAAACAACGATTTTTCATGCGATGTTGACTTTTCGCTCATCACTCGAACATAATGATCAACGAAGAAACGACGTTTTCACAATTTTCGAAACGAAAATTGATCGTATTTGGTTCAATTCAGAGCATCAAATCGTCAAAGATTCCCTCGAATCAGTTCCAATCTTTACCGGGTATAATATCCCCGTTACATCGAAGTATGATTATTCGCGCTTGTAAAAAAGTCAGAGACATGTTCGAGTCTCATCACGAAACAAATTTAACTCAACTATTGAGAAATAAACTTAAAGGTCATGCGCTTACCGCACTGGAAGACGACAGCTTCCAAACAATCAAACAATTTTCCGACCGGCTTAAAACATTTTTCGGTTCTTCTAAAACAGTTAACGAGTATCGTGGTGAATTAGGATCGGTCGTTAAATCAAATTCGGAAAATATAATTCAGTACATCAGTCGCGTTAAAGACCTTCACTTCGCAATAATAGAATTGGACACGGAAATCTACGGTCCACTCTCAGTAACAATGCTTCAATCATACGAAACCGATACAACGGAATGCTTCATCAACGGGTTACCTCCCGATTTTCGAATCCGCCTTCGAGTCGAAGGTTATAGAGATCTTGATAACGTATTCGCGAAAGCAATCAAAGTCGAGCGAGAGATTTCTCGCGATCAAAAATTCATCAATCCGGTCTCGCCTCAACGTACAGCGAGAACCGCGTTCGCAACAACAGCGCCTTGCAC
>JARBWI010000277.1:0-18074 GCA_037576405.1 Campoplex capitator
ATTTGTAACAAATTTTTTAATTCATATGCCATGGTTGAAGCAAAAAAGTAAAAATACTTGGCACACAAGCCGCTTCACAGAATGGTCAAAGTTTGTAGGTATCCGCTGTATTCCAATGAATCAAATTTTGATACCATCAGAAACAGAGCATCCAAAGACTATCTGAAACAACGTTTTCAAATATATTATGAGAAAAGTAAAGTAAAAAAGAGTAAAGCCTAGTGCACTTTAGACCCCACAAAATTTCAAAGTTTTTTATGTATTTTTCTTAAGATTTTCAGGACGAAAATTCTGATTTTATCCAAAAATGAGCAGCGGGAGACTTTTTATAATAAATTTTTCAATTCATTATGCCAAAGCTAGAATGAAAAAGTGAAAATCTATGGTTCATATGTTGCTTCAAAAAATTTTCAAAAGTTGTATGTATTCGTTGCATTCTGATGACAGAATTTTTCATATTATCAGAAAAAGTGTATTCGAAAACTTCTCCAGAAACAACTTTCCATATTTATTATACCACAAGTAAAATGAAAAAATAGAAAAACAAATATAGTGCACTTCAGCCCCAGCAAAATTCAGAAAATTAAGATGTATTTATTGCATTTTGGCGACAGAACATCGATGATTCATACAGTGCTTCACAAAGTTTCCAAAAGTTGTAGGTATTCTTGACATAACTCACTTGTTATGCCCCGAGCACTCATAAAAATAAGCTTGCATAGCAATAAGCACCCTCAGCAGAAATGCATCAACTCGATCAACTCGAAGGTTGTCTCCAAGTAAGTCCGTCGACCTGAAAACCCCTCGTCGAACATTCGAGAATAAAATAATAAAAGAGTAGGAGAAAACCGCTGAATCTATATATTTACCGACTAACCGAAAATCGCCAGTCTTTGACGAAATTCCGAACGATTGGTCTCGAGGCAAATAAACCTCTAATTTGTATCTACTTAAATAAACTTATCGTTAACTTGTTACAAAAGTATTGAGTTGTAGTTCAACTCTTTTGGCCTTAATCCCTTAAATACTAGTCCTTGATAACTCGTCCCTTCGAGACGGTCTTCGCGGACACAACATTGGTGGCAGCGGTGGGATTGCCACAACTCAAGAAACCTGACACGTCTACGAGGTGAAACGGAAGAAAACCAGATTGCTGAGGAACATCGATAATTCTAGACAATTCGTACATCGAACGAGGACCTTACTGTTCAATTCGACTATCGAGCATCGATTCCAAAGCAGACCGATCAACGTCAAGACTCAAAAAATAAGGAAGGAAGGAAGGAAGGAAGGAAGACTGGAGAAAATCGACCCTGAATTCGACCCCGATTGACCTGACAACGATCAACAAGCATCATGATAGCGATCATCTTAATTTAAGTGACGGAACATTATTTCAAATTGTAATCCGCCAAAGCCAGAGCGTATATAAAATTTTTATATGTCTAACGACGAGAAAGTGTACGTTGAACGTCTCCAATTACCCGGCGTTAGCACTATATCGCGATCACTCGAGTCATTCTTTAATACTAAAGTCCGATTCGACCGAGAAAAAGTAAGATCTGATGACGAGCCCGTTGTTAAACAAAGAAAGATAATACATGTTGACCCTATAAAATCTGATTTCGATTCTGATGGTTCTTTGGACGACTCCATAATAGAAATAATAAATATCGATAATTTATCAGCGCTTAATTTGACTGAAAATCACCAAACAACCGTAAACATGGCACAAAACGAACAAGCCGGTGGTAGCGGAATCGGTAGAAATAACGGAAATGGTAGAGATAATGGAAACGGTGATGACGGAAACCGTGACAATAGAGAAAATAACACGTACGTGGATCTCAGGAATAATCCCCTCAATAATTCACATAGACTCGAAGGTACCATATCTTTAATAGAAGCGCGGAGTTTAATCCCTCGATTCGACGGTACAAAACCGGAAGAAGCCCGTGAATTAGTAGATGCTTTTGCGCACGCGAACAAACTTATTCAGGAGGAAGACCAAGAAATTTTATTAGAAACTGTATTAACGATCAAATTAACCGGTAAAGCAAGAGCGGAAGTTCGATATAAAAACATCCCCGACTTCGAGACTTTTAAGACAGTTATGTTAGAATTATTTTGCGGCACAAGAACTGTAGGAGCTTTACAATCTGAACTCTATTCGAGCCGACAGAGATTTAACGAATCGGTAAAAGATTTTGGTAGAAGAATGGAAGATATTATGATGAATTTAATTGAATCCAGTATTAGAGATGAACCGTCATTAAATGGTCAAATGGCCGTAGAAAAATACTTCCAAAGATTAGCCCTCTCTAGTTTCCATGAAGGACTCAAAAGAGAGTATCAAACTATAATAAAAGCGCGAGGTTATTCTAACTTAAACGAAGCCATTACCGCGGCGATAGACGAAGAAAAAATACAACAAGGAAGAAAAGAGTCACCAAACGGGAATGGAAACGGCTCAATCACTTGCAATAAATGTAACAAACGAGGTCATCTCGCACGAGATTGTAGGAGCACGGGAAATAGAATTGGAAGTTACGGAAATAACGGAAATAATCAATTACCGACTCCCAACCGAAGCATTAATTCTCTTTTTTGTAATTACTGCAAAAAACCGGAACATATCTATGACGATTGTTGGAATGGAAAAAATAAAAAAGGCGATTAAAGAGGAAACAATTATCAAGGAAGCAATTACCGAGGAAAAAATTACCGAGGTAATAACAGTAGAAATCAAAATCATCAGGGAAACCGAGGAAATTATAAGAACGGAAATAATTATCGTGGAAATCAAGGAAACAGGGGTAGAAACAGAGGTTATCAAAATAATCATCAAAATAACGGTTAAAATGGACAGAATAATCAAAATCAAAATCAAAATCAGAGTCAGTCGAACAGCGGAAACACAGAAGAAAAGAAAACTATAGGTTCACTGAACCTCAGTCTCCTCGAACGGACAGCCGAGCGGCAGAATGCGTACGTCAGCTGTTTGGAGGCTAATCAACCTACAGGTTCGCTCAAAAGTAGCGTGGAAAATTCGCATATAAAATTCGAAATAAATTCAGTAGATTCATGGGGCATGGCTAGTGATTTTTATGTCACATCACCGCAAGCAATAAATTCAGCTCTCCTCTTGAAAGCTGATACGGGAGCTCAATGCTGCATAATAAAAAGAAGCGTGTCAAACAAAAACACAGAAATTATAGACGAAACAGTCGAACTAACAGGCGTAGGAGGAAAAACTTTTAACGCCCTTTGCAAAGTCATTATCGAGATTAAAACACCCACCGTCAACATCCTGCATGGATTTTTCGTCGTAGACAACGACGTTCCAATCAAAACGGACGGAATATTGGGTTTAGATTTCATGAAAAAACACAAGGCCGACATTTTGGGTGGCCGAATTATCAAAATATACGGTCACGTCGAACCTTTGATTAACGGGTCAGAAAACATCAAATTACTTCCCCGTTCAGAAATTATCCACTACGTTAAAGCAAAAAATTTGGCAATAGGATGCGTAGCAGCTCGAGAAATAGGAAAAGGAATAAAAATGGGGCAAGGAATAGTTACAGAAAAAAGAATGACCATTCCAATCATGTTTTTAAACACGTCAGAAAAAGAAATAAATCTTGAAAGACCTTCTGTCGAAATAGAAGAAATCGAGAATTACCAAGAGAAAAATAACGAAAAAAATGCTGAAATAGAAAATTCTCCCGCCACTGAGATTTACGTAGCCAGCGCCGGAGAAAAAGAAAAAAGAGTAACACAAATACTGAAAGAAATCGGAGCGCATTCACATCTCAATAAAGAAGAAGAAAAATTCCTCCAGGAATTTTGTAAAGAATATGGAGATACCTGGAAGGAGAGGAATTGGGAAACACGAATCTCGTGGAACACCGCATTTATACGAAAGAAGGCACCGTACCGGTCAATATTCGCCCGTACAGATTACCAGAGAATCACAAACAAGAAGTGATGACTCAAACACAAGAAATGCTCAAAAGCGGAATAATCAGACCAAGCAGAAGCCCGTGGAATGCACCGCTACTGGTCGTTCCAAAAAAAGGCGGACGCCCAAGGCAATATAAAAAAGAGAGTTGTAGTAGACTTTCGTAAATTAAACGAGGTCACCGAGGGAGATTCCTACCCTCTACCCAACAGCACTGAAATATTAGACCAATTGGGGCGAGCAAAATATTTCACAACGCTAGATCTCGCATCCGGATTTCATCAAATCCCGATGGCAGAAGATGACAAACAAAAAACTGCATATTCGACACCGTTAGGACACTACGAATACAATCGAATGCCTTTCGGGTTGAAAAACGCTCCACCGACTTTTCAAAGATAGATGGACGCTGTTTTAGCAGGCCTTCAAGGTCTCAAATGTTACGTATATCTGGACGATATCGTAATACGTGGATCAAGTTTCAAGGAGCACAATGAAAGGTTAAAAGAAGTTTTCAACAGATTAAGAGAAGCTCAGTTGAAAGTACTGTTACGTCCTAGCCTACACGCTTGTGTGGCCCCCTTTTTTTTCTCACGGTCTCTTACTTTCCGATAACAACGTACCAACAGCTGATACGCAAACTCCGCTAACATCGTCATTTGTCGATATTAGTAAGAATAAATAAATAAGCAATACAAATATCTCTAGTTTTAATACGCAATACGTAACTTCCTAGAAAACATCTTGTCATAATAATCTATGCAGCTACGACTCGAAAACATCCTGGAAAATACCAGATATCTATATCACACTCGTCGCGCCGTCGAGACGACGCCAAGAAAATCCAAATACAAAAATTCCCATACGCTTTTCTCGATCCTACAATAATCTAATCACCGAGGAAACGAACTTTTACCCCGCAGTTCCAACTCACGTGAACACCCGGTCCAACCCACCCCTTATCGTTAGAACCGGACCAGATCCTCATGTAAAATCCTCATATCTCAAAAGTCTTAAACCAATGGAAATACTCCAATTCATTTCCCCACACTACATCCACCAATAACAAAGCCTGAGAAACATTTTATCAACCCTCTATCCAATCCCAGAAAAGGACTATTACAAATCACTCCCTTCCACGGAATCCTCTTAATAAGCCCGATCTTATAAAAACAACCGACTTACAACATTTTTATGCATTGTTATTACCACTACCGAAATCTTCACTAAATCGCTAACTCCAAGCAGTAAACGTTGAAACGACGTTGTTCTAATTCTAAACTCATCTTATGTAAAAAAACCAACTGTAACAAACTCAGTGTAATTAATAGCGAATAAATATTATATATTTTGTATTCCACAAAATATCATCGTAACAACAATTATTTCATCGGCCTTCAACATCGCTCCTGTGATTGGGATCCTCTTCCAATCAACAACAAAAGGTCACGTATACCAAAAAATATAATATATGTACTCGGGAATCGCGTAAGTCCCAAAAAGGACTCACCAACGACGGTCATAAATCTGGCACGTAGTTCTCTAAATCGGCGACTGCGCGATCCTAACCAAATCTCCCTCTCGGGACGTAACAGTACAACCGAAAGAATGTCAATTTTTGAGAAAGGAAACGCAATATCTGGGTCACATTATCACCGAAGTGGGAGTGAAACCCGATCCTGAAAAAATTAAAGCTGTAAAAAATTATCCAGCACCAAAAAACGTGGAAGAAGTCCAATCATTTCTAGGACTCGCAGGATACTACAGAAAATTCATTCAAGACTTCTCAAAATTAGCAAAACCTCTAACAGAATTAATAAAAAAGGACAAGAAATTCGAGTGAAACGAACATACGCAAGCAACTTTTGAAACGCTGAAGGAAACTCTCAGCACCACACCTATACTACAATATCCTGACTTCACAAAAACTTTTATCGTCACGACAGACGCTTCCGATAAAGCGATAGGAGCCATCTTGTCACAGGGAAAAGTAGGAGAAGATCTACCGATTTGTTACGCGAGTAGGACGTTAAACAAAGCAGAAACAAATTATTCAGCTACAGAAAAAGAAATGCTAGCCATCGTCTGGGCAGTAAACCAATTCCGACCGTATATTTACGGAACGAAATTTATTATCGTCACCGATCACCAACCCCTCACCTGGTTGTTCAACGTAAAAGATCCAGGTTCAAGGTTAATGCGACGGAGGATAAAATTGGAAGAATATACGTACAAAATTGAATATAAAGAAGGAAAAAAGAACACGAATGCTGACGCTTTGAGTCGAATATACGCGATTACGGTCGATAAAAACAAAAACAACGATCAGCCGAAAAAAAAGAGGCGGGGAAGACCGCGTAAAATCAAAAACGACGCGAATCCATCTTCTTCAGATAATCCAGCCTCCTCGGATAATCGGTCCAGCCCTAATCAGAATGGCCGACCTGATTAACAGCCGGGAGTGGCTGAAGATAAGGAAAAAGAATACGAAATAGAAAGAGAAAGCGAGAGTGAAACTGAACACTCCGACGTTGACATGGAACGCCCAAGCGAAAGAGAGAGAAAGATAATATTGAAAGAGTATCACGATACGCCTCTCGGGGGACACCCCGGAATAAAAAGAATGACGCAACGAATACAGGGAAAATATCGCTGGCGAGGTATGAAAAAAGATATAAACGAATACGTTTCCGAGTGCGATAAATGCCAGAGAAACAAGGTAACAAAGATTAACAAAGCACCGATGGTAATTACCGAGACTCCAGAAAAATCATTCGAAAAATGTGCTGTCGATATCGTAGGACCCTTACCAGAAACGGAAAAAGGAAATAAATATATCCTCACTTTTCAAAATCTTTTAACGAAATATAGCGCAGCAATCCCTCTCGAAAATCAGGAAGCAAAAGAAGTCGCAAAAGGGTTAATAACAGAAATAATATGCAAATTCGGAACACCTCAAACGATTTTATCAGATCAAGGAACGAACTTTTTAAGCGATTTATTCAAAGAAATGTGCAAATTATTACACATCAAAAAGATTCAACCAACGGCATATCACCCTCAATCAAACGGAGCCCTTGAAAGGTCTCATCGAACTCTTGCTGAATACCTAAAACATTTCATAAAGGAAGATCAACGAGATTGGGATGAATGGTTCCCATATGCAATGTTCACATACAACACAACACCCCATTCAGCCACAGGATTCACCCCTTACGAATTAATATTCGGAAAGAAACCTGTTTTACCAACAGCACTACAACAGGCACCAAGAACTACGTATACGTACGACGACTACGTATCGGAATTACGAGAACGTCTAAGAGCGACTTGGCAAGTCGCTAGAGAAAGCCTAATAAATAAAAAAGAAAAATTGGTGGAAAAACAAAAGGAAAGCGCCGATGACGTCGAATATCACGTCGGCGACAAGGTATTACTTTTGGACACGACTGTACGTCGAGGTAGGTCATCTAAATTGACTCCGAAATGGACGGGGCCATATGTAATAAAAAGTCGAGACTCGTAGGTGAACTACAGTATCGGCAGTGGGCGGCGGACGATACGCGTTCACGTAGAGCGAATCAAGCCCTACGTTACCCACTAGCCAGCAACTCTCGAGCTCGTGAATCAAGCAGCGGCGCTGCGCGCCACTGCTCGCATAAAAAATACTACACGGTAGCGGCGAACTTCAGACGGTACACCGCGTAAGTAACCGGGGACTCGGTGCACTCCAGCACCGACTCCACGTGGTGACGACGCCACGCCACAACGACGCCATATTTGAAATAATCGTAATAATAAAAAGAATATAGAATATGTTGGAAAAAGAAATAAAAAATAAAAAAAAGATAAAAAATGGATAATTTAAATAATAAAAGCAAATAATACATGATAAGAAAATAATAAAGAAAAAAAAAATAATAATAATATTTTATTAATAATAGGTAATATATTATATAGAAGGAACAGAGAATTTCAATAATAAGAAGAAATATTGGATGAATGAATAAATAAATAAAGGCAAAATGAGAAATATTGGATAAATAAATAAATAAATAAAGGCAAAAGAAGAAATAATTGAATAAATAAATAAAGAGATATAAAAAAAGAAAAGGAAATGAAAATAAACAAAAACAAACACAATAGGAAAAATTACAATAAGACAAATATAAAGATTTATTATTAATATTAAAATTTGAAATTACAACAAATTTTACAAAAAAAAAAGAAAGAAATCAGTCGACGTCGTAAGCCGCCATTATTCCGAGGGGGTGGGACCAGGCCGGATGATCCCAATTATCTTCGGGGTGCTCCTGGCCCCACCGCCCTTCGAACATCCAACGGATGAACCCGACGTCGAACCCTTCGACGCCATGGTAACGCCCGAACTCATCGATACGGTGGGTCCCACGGACCCACCGCCAGTAATCCCCAATCTCTTGAAGAAGAGCCTAAAAAAGAAAAAAAAACGAAAAAAAATTTTTTTACAAAATTAAATTAATAATAAATTCAATTAACTCAAAATAAACACATAAAACACTCACGGTTATTTGTGGCCGGAACATATATGCCAGGTAGCCAATATCTGTGAATCGACGCCCTGGACGACCGTACCACGGCCCATAAACTGCAATCTGAAAGAATAGCACATAATAAATGATAAATGAACAAGAGAGAAGAGATATTACGAAATAAAAAATTAAAATATTGAAAATTTACTTTTTGAATATTTATTTGAAGTATTAAAATATTGAAAACTTACTGAAATCTCCCGCTGATGGTCCTCCACCAACTCGAAAATCGTACGGTCGCGCAAATAAATATCGTCCGAACCAAAATAAATAGTGTAATCAGACATTTTTAGAAAATTTTAATCGAAAGAAAATTATTATATTAGCGAAACGATACGTAGAACGTTTGGACTGTCACTAACTTAAAAAAAAAATATAATGCACCGAAAAATGAAAACAAAAGTGCAGAATCAGCAAATTTGAATCGAGTATTACAAAGAGATAGGGTATAAAGGTACAGCACCAGAGAACACCGGGATAGAAAAACCCTACCGTACCCACCTATTTAAATTCCCTACATTACCGACCGTCAGACACTCTAATGGTAATACCTTTACAGGTACGCGGTCATGAGCGGATTCGTAGGAGGAAACGAACCGTCGGTAAAAAACAAATTCCGAGTGGAAAAATTTCAAACGTCACCCGGAATATATTACGAGGAAATAGGATCGTTATGTTTGGTAAAAGGAACATGGAAATTAGCAATCCACATGGATCTGCATTTTATGGAAAGGAAGGAAGATTCTTTGATCAGAGCACTCGATACTCTGAACGAAATTTGCAAAAAATCAACGAATGACATACTCTGTGCGAGTATAGAGACTAGTTTGAGACCGATAATACACAAAATACACTCACATATTATAGCAATATACCATTTCGTAGATACAGGCGAAACGCGAACAAAAAGAGGTTTAATAAACGGTCTTGGTACCATTATCAAAGCGATCACAGGAAACCTAGACGAAGACGACGCTCAAAAAATAAACGAAAAAATTGACGCGATAGCAAATGGACAAAAAACACACGAAGACATGTTAAAAGAAAATTTACAAATCTTGCACTCCACCCTGAGTTTATATAATCAAACTACGAGCGAATTTATCGACAATCTCGACATCCTAAGAACAGCTATAGAAAAAATACAAAATACAGTTGGAGGACAATTTTCAAAAATAAAAGAAAAACAATTAATAGACGAAAACATTAATGCAGTCACGACTATTATCGACAGATTTAACCGAGACGTAAACCAAGTAACAAAGTTCCTAACCGAAATCTACAAGGGAACCATAAACCCTACAGTAATCTCACCCCAACAATTAACCGATTATCTATCAAAAGCTACTCCTTACATTCCAAAAGGATTAAACTTCCCAACAAACATTAAAAGTAGTGAAATGACAAATTTATTAAAAACTGCCAAAATCACAAGTCACACAGCAAATCTCAGATTCGTACTAGTAATTAAATTCCCACTAGTCGAAAACACAATATTAAAAATCAACAAGGTATATCCGTTACCAACTAGAGTAAACGGAAGTCAATTTCATTTGATCGAAACGACAACGAAAATCATAATAATAGACAGCTACAAAAGAACATATCAAGAGACTCGGTAGAGTCTCGGGACAAGTACATTTGGCAGCTCTGTCGTCCGCTAGCCCGCGGCTCGCCCAGAGTATATTATCTCGAAACAAAATGACTCGCCGCGGTGGGGGTAAAATATGAAATTTCTTTCCTTAATTACGGAGCCGGGGAGAAATATTATGATTTGAAAATTGAACTGGAGACTTATTATGAAAAGAGCTTTCGATTAAGCCTTGGATCAGCACGATTGATGCCGTATTTGCTGAGAAAAAACTTTGCACAGGCTCAAGATTATGCTAAGATCGAAGTATTGGTGTGTATGTATACGACACACAATGAAAGGCCTTTTGATGCTATCAAGTTTCTTATTGGTCGCGACAGAGCTGCGTTCGAAAACTCGTTGCCCACACAGCTATATGTAATAACGTGGCCCTGTGTGGCCCTGTGGCTATATATTCTTCTGCACTGTGGCTATATATTCTTCTGAATAAGTACAAAACAAACAAAACAGTGCAGATGAGCGAGCGAAAAATGTCATATTGACGCGAGTGTGAGAGAGATAGCTGAAATAAGTTCATATTTTTCCTTTCCGCCCTTGACATTTTCGAGAAAATAACTGTTACAACTTGTTCTTTGTCAAACAACGAACGTTGGCTAACCATTTATTTGCCCGAGAATGCAAGGTTATGGGAGAAGAATGTGTTGCAGGTTTGTCGTTACCGAGTCTGAACGAATGCTGTGATACAGCTTTGACAGCTCGTCATAACCTCACAAATTCGAATTTTCAGCTGGCATATTACCGACATGCTCCAATATGACGGGAGAATATGCTTCATGAATGAATATGCTCCACATGTTTTGACCTATTTATTCCTACACCCACTATTTTATCCATGTATGGCATCATTTACAATGCCGCAGGCATCAGATTAATCGCTAAGCGATAATATCTCTCAGGGAAATAAACTCTTGTCGCTGAGTGACATAAAAATCTTGTCGTTGAGCCACATGAATATCTTGTTGCTGAGGCAAATAAAAATCTTGTCGCTGCGAGGGCTCAGTGACATGAAAATCTTGTCGCTGCGAGGGCTCAGTGACATGAAAATCTTGTTGCTGCAAGGGCTCAGTGACATGAAAACTTTGTCGCTGAGCGACATGAAAAATCTTGTCGCTGCGAGGGCTCAATGACATGAAAATCTTGTCAGTAGTAAGGCTATGCCAGTTCTAAGCCAGGCATCTCAGGGGGGGAGCGGGGACGGGGGAGCGCGGGGACCGTTGCGGGGGCTAGATGGTGTGTGGAGGGGGAAGGTTCTCGCACAGCGGGGGTGCAGCGGCACATTGAAGACAGAAGATTTTTAAGGATAATGGGGGAGGGTCAGCGGTGCCTGCATGTTTGATCTTATGCGACAAGTGTCACTTTTTTCTAAGAAAAAAGAACAAAAAAGATATTTATTATCAGAATTCTTTACAAAGATGTGTCACACCCCCAATGATAGATTTATGAGTTCCGTTACACATTTTATAATCTGCAGAGACAGATATTCTTACCAGATTGCATAAGAATTTTCTTTTGAAAAGTCACGTGCCGACTTTTTATCTCAAGTTTCAATCTCGGGGAAATACATGAGATTTCAATTTTCCGCCAAAGTTACTAACTTCACGGTTAATGGGCCACTTTCATCTTACACACTTCGAAAGATTTCTAAGCGTCACACTTCTGCAATAATTGATTTATGTATCCTGGAGATCAGATTACGCAAGGATGGTCATTCGCGGCATTTTCTTTGAAAAGGCACTTGCCGTAGCGCCCCCGCCTTCGCATACCCCTCCCCACCACTTGATATAAAAAAATAGATCTATGCTTGGAAGTATATTTTGAACAATATTATTTCCCAAAAATTTAATTCCCAAAGTTGATCTCAAGATGGATAGATGTGCGAGTATGTATGCAATTCATCCGTCGAAAGAACCTTGGACATTGACGAAAAATGAACTCGAATCGATTCCCAAGGTTTTGCTCATAAAAAATTATAGTAGATTTATTAAATTACTGTGGGATCTGTTACCCGAAAATTTGCAATGTGATAGCGAGGTGCAGTCATATCGATGGTGTCAAGATCATTTCAATCAAGAAATATTTCAGTGACTTTCAAGCTTGTGGAACGACGAATTGATGCTGCTCTTCTCTATGCTCGACTATTTGTATCATCTTTCCCTTCCATAAGTCCATTCCCCTTCCATTTGCAGGGAAAATTGGTCCAATCATGCAGCCTCATACAGGTTTGAACATGACCGCCACCTACATCTTCACCACCTGCACATTCCACAATACTCTTTCCCACGCATTTTCCGAAGATCCATTCTTCTCAGAAATGTCACCCCCCACGTCGTTTGTGCACACGTGCATCCATAACAGGCTCAAACTTGTTCTTCACTCTCTCGACATTTTCTACAATTTCGACGTAGCGGCGCAGGTCCATCAATGTGGTCTTCCATCGATCGTGTATTCCAATGTTCATAGCATCGACGAAAAAATTTAATTTCGCTGTCAGATTTGTAATATTCCGGTAAACGCTTTCACAGTATATCTGTAAAGTCACTGAAATATTTCTTGAAGCTTGTCGTTCCACAAGCTTCGTTCAAGTCGTGATTTTTTTTTCTTCACATTCGACAACGATGGCGTTCTCTGCGATCAACGAAATCACCAAGCAGTCTGCATATCTACCCTCGAAGCCGCTGAAAGAACTTGAAGTCAATGGCGACTATGGAGTCTCCGATATTCGTTCAGCAAATACAAAGTGGGGACAAAGGTACGTCGTGGAAGTCGAGAATAAATTCACAGTCTTCCTACCACCCCGAGTTGTCAAGGCATTTCAACAAGATCCTGTGACGTACGGAAAATTATTGGAGGCTGCTCATACTGGACAACTCAGTATGAAATACATCGGCGGAGATTGGAACGGCGTCGAGTTTCATGAAATATAAATTTCATATCATATAAAATTGTAAATAGAAAAAAAAATCGATGTAATGTGAATGAGGATGGAGAAGGAGATACTTTTATATAAATAAATTGTGTAAAAAATCATTTTATACATGTTTTCTTTATTCAAAAATTCCTCGTCTACATAATGCATGGTATACATATAACCAGCTTTTCAAAGCTTTCACATTCATCGTCGCACAGTTAAATTTCGATTCGTTGGTATGGTGTGGACAACTCGATGAAGTTTTCAGCAACTTCTTCAGCGATGGGCAGTCCAGAGTCTCAAGATCCACAATCTCCGTTGATAAATCCAAGAAGCTCGCTAACCACAAAGACTTTTCACAGCCTTTTACAAATATGGTGCGAGCGTGTTGTAAAGTTGATTGAATGATAGGTTTTGCAGCGTCGTATGGCAGGAGACCATAATCCCATGGTATTCCGTGAAAATTTCGTTGCAACCATTTATTCATGGATTGATATTTTGATGGCAGTGTGCCCCATGAATATGGTGGTTCGAAGAAGAGCGTCAGAGGTTCAGAATTTTTCTCATCGGCACGGATAATTGATATTTCTTTGAGGATAAACTCGTTGATTGGTCCCTTGAAACCTTGTAGATCGACGATAAAGTCCATCTCGACTGATGTCCAGTGTGCATACTTCAGCGATTTTATACCAATTTTTTTCACCCCACCACTTATGGGATTATATTCAACAATACGATCATGTAGAATGAGACAGTATGCGCATGTTTCTACAGGTACGTTCGCTTTCATTTCAAATTCGAGACGTACATCAACAGGTCCAGACTTGAGAGAATCATTCTGTTTTGAGCAGTCAATTACAATGAGAGGAGCATGATTCAAAAAATTCGTTTTCGTAAGCCATGGTTCAGTCTCCTTGTTGTAGTACATCGATTGAAAGTTTGTATACATATCGTAGAGTAATGCATACTGATTTTGTTGTATATTCAAATTCATGTTGCCATAGGGATAGCACTGTGAATTTAAGTATAGTTTCACATCGCTCACGTTGCAATGATCAAAGCCACTTGCATTCTTCCTCTTGCTATTCTTCCGTCCAGTTTGGAAGGCGAGGATTACATATCGCGGTTTTTCGAGCTGCGTCGATGTCTTCACAGACCACAAATGTTTCGAAGTTGCAGGTAGCATTGGATATTCGTACAATTCCCAGGTGCGGAAACTCATGGGGATTGGTGAGTCTTTGGCGATAAACTTCAATAGTTGAATTTTCCGTTGATCTGCCACGGTGACGTATGGAACAAGCCATTCAATTTTCCGTAGTGTAATTTTATAATCTTCAGCAGCTGCCTGAAGTATTGCATTGTCATCGGTACGTGATCTCGTCAGAATCAATTCATGTATCGCATTCACCACCATTTTTCGATAATCTTCAGCAAAGCCCAGCAGCGCACTCAGCGGTATGCATATATCAAAGTTGCCTGATGCATCCTCAATATGTTTCGTCTCCTCAACATCAATCCAACCAGTATTTTCAAGCATTGAGCTCTTAGCCGGTGAATGAGAAGTGAATCCTTTCATAAGAGATGTGATACCAACATTCTTATTGCGATCAATTTCTACAGCATTGAGTTCATAGCGCACTTCTTCAAATAAATGGCATATGGCATTGTTGACGAGACTCGTTGAAGCTAACGCTGTACCATCCGGCTTCGTTAGTTTTCCACAAATGTGAATTGAACTTTTGCTCGGTAGAATCGATAAATCTTGATGTTGAATTGAAATACGTATTTCATCACTGTTGTTGTAGGTTGAAGATGCGTATGGTTGATGTGCATGAATCTCATAATGTATGATGGATTCATCGAAGATGATTGGTGTCTGAATGTTTACAATTTCCTCTTCCATTTCACGCAACAAATGCACAATGCACAAAACAGATAATTTCTCACACGTGAACTCCACGAACTCTGAGACCCAAGTTCTTCAAGAGTAGCAGATTTTGAGGTGTTAGCACTTTGAGCGTCGATCGATGACTGATTCTGCGATCCCATGTCGATGGCTTATTAATATTGCGATTGTAGACTATGCCCATCGAGATTTTATGTGAAGTCGTACGGTGATGATTTCTCCACGAAAATTTATCAAATCTCCGTCTTGATCGACAATACGAAGCTGTATGTTATCAATCACACGAGTTGTGATTGGTAGATAAATGACACTTGATGGTACTTCGATGATTTTATAACCCGGTGGTACGGATGGGAAAAATTCATGAATTGTATGCACTTTTCGTCCGTTGATGTATGCTCCAGTGGTTATGTTGCACTCGACTCGTATGGCGTTCACTTTGAGAATGGATACCGGTAGATCAGACACATGTCTTTTATTGGCTACTAATAGGCCCGGTGTGAAGCCTAGCAGAGGTCCAATCGAGTTGTTTGGTGGAAAATTAACATGTTGATCACACTCCAGCTCACTGCGCAATGTATTATTATTCGGTTTCAGCTGAAATTTTATGTTTTTACGTGTCAATTCAGCCTTCAAATATTTTTCAATATCCTCGATTTCATAACTCCCCGTTGGTATTGTCAACACGTGTGGTCCAACATGAAATTCATTGCAACCAATGTCGATATTCGGAATCGAGTTGAATGTAAGCAGTTCAACGAGGCCGAGAGTATAATTTCTGTCAGATGATGTCAGAGATGGGCGGAAAAAATTGTGCCTCGAGAACGGAGGATGATCCAGATACGGTGATTGTCAAACTATCGTCCATGTTGCTCGTGAATTCAGAACTAAACACGTAGCTCCATAGTCCTCATTTATATAGCATATATTTGGCTCGACGATTCAACTGTCCAACCAAAAACTTTAAACATAAATGTCCACATATTATTGTATCATATTCTTGATACTTTTTGTAATTATATTTCACGCTACCAACATTGAAATAATTCAAGAGTTCGGGTGGTGGTGGGAGATTGCCAAAACTGTCGAAATATATGACTTTTTCACCAGTCTTTTTATATGCAACCCAGTGTGTTCCAGGGCCCACATTTTCATCCAAATTCACGATTGCTGATTCATGCTTAAGCGGTCCACTTGCAGGTAAAGTATCTCGCATGAAAACCCCGCGGAAATGACGAATTTTCATGGCTTTTGCATACTTCAGCAGATCGGCGTCGGTGAGAGGTTGATGCGGTAGCGTGATTATGCGTTTTTTGGTCCAATATGAAGACCAAGACCCTGCTTATAAGGTTTCAAGTGCAAGCCTTTACCCAAAGCAATAGCCTCAATTGTTTGGTTATGTCGCTTATTTTCCTCCAATTCTTTTTTGGCCGCTTGAGCCACATTTACCGCACTAACTATTGCAGCACTTCCACCGGACAATGCACCAACTGCGCTAAGACCGGCAAAGAGCGGTATGAGGAAGGGCAATAAACCACCGGTTTTTCGGGGGTACCGGCAATACTCGAGGTGTGCGTACTTTAACATCTTTAACGCTGGCACGCGCACCTTTCAATGCTGACATGACAATTTCACGGGGGTCATTACTACGGATCATAGCTTTCTTTGCAGCACTGATGACCTTTTTCAGGCAAACACTTTTCTGCGGTTTGCCCTTCTTCACCACTCGCTTCATACCCATACCAAATTTCCTTTTTGCCTTCATAATGTTCGTCACAGCCCAAGCACTTGCTCTCTCACCAAGATCTGCGTCTTTTGAGGTTACACGCTGCCAGGCTTGTTCAGCCAAAACTTTATCCGCCAAATGTCTTGCTTCTAGATTATCACGATTTTTTGAATATGCAATATCGTGCTCTTTGCAAGCAGCGTCCAATGGATTTATACCAGGATCACGACGCGCAAGACGTTTGGCCAATTTTGTACCAGGTCCGCAATATTGATAGCCAGGCAGATGTAATTCCACGGGGAGATTATTGATTAAACTATTGACCAGACCTTTACCATGCACAATCATCACCACACGATGGTTACAACTCGACTGACAATTCTCGCATTATAAAGCAGCATTTATATGATTTTTCAATCAGTCGTATGTGAGATGGAGTCGAAGAAACAAGTTTCGGGCGGTAAACTCCCTATAATAAATTTCGATCAATTTGTGGCTGGCGGTGATGTGAAGAAAGTTAAGCGTCATGGAAATATACTACCTGACAGCATTCGTGCAGTATTCTGTGGTCCATCGAATTGTGGAAAAACTAATGCATTACTCACGCTTCTCATACATCCAAATGGTTTGAGATTTGAGAACATTTATCTCTACTCCAAATCATTGAAGCAGCCGAAATATAGACTGCTTGAGCAATTACTTCGACCTGTGGAAGGAGTTGAATATTTTCCATTCAACGAGCATGAACAAGTTGTTGCACCAAGTGACGCACGTCCAAACTCCATATTCATCTTCGATGATATAGCATGTGAAAAGCAGGATAATGTGAGGGCATTTTTTTCCATGGGAAGACATGAGATTGTGGATAGTTTTCATCTCTGTCAGACATATACTCGTATTCCAAAACATCTCGTGCGAGACAATGCAAATTTTGTAGTACTATTTAAGCAGGATGATATGAACCTTAAACATGTGTATAATGACCATGTGAATACGGATATGACGTATGCCTGCTTCAAAAACATGTGTGTAAAGTGTTGGAAATCGGACAAGTATGGATTCATTACGATTGACAAGGACAGTGAATTGAATGCTGGAAGATATAGAAGAGGATTCGATTCTTTCCTCACCATTGATGATAAATGATTGTTCATTGCGGTATGCAAGACAGTCTGAAGTCTGACTTGCTAGCGTCAACATGAAGAGCGAAGAAATTTTGAGAGAAAAGAATATATTGAGTGAACTTGCGAAGGCAAGTGATGTGATCAGACAGAAACATCGAATATTGAAAAGTGGACGCTATACTGCACAGCAGAAAATGCAAGATGTGTTTAAACCGATCGTTGGG
>JARBWI010000278.1:0-22576 GCA_037576405.1 Campoplex capitator
TCAACATAATCTGCTATGAAGCGTGGGTCATATTTTTTTTCAGAACGAGAAAATATCATGACGGCAAGTATCTCGCAATTATTTTAGGGCGAAGTAGATTTCGCATTGTGTAATGGCTTCAGGCAAGAAACTTATTCGCCATGGGCGAAAATAATTCTTGTGACAGGAATTGTTATTATGTCTCTGTCACAAAAACAAGAAAAAAAAATAACACGGGGAAAAATGTACAATTATTATGAAAAATGGTATCTGTAGAACGAAACAGCATTACTCGATTAACAGTGGAATAATTGGGAGCTTCACTTGACGAAAGTAAAAGCCCCAGAATGACGTCACGCCATCGTCTCTAGAACACCGACGAAGTAGGTGCAGGATAGAAAGAGAGCATGCCACTGCATGGTGCAATATCAATTCGGAGAAAACTTTGATTCAAATTGATCCAGAATGATGGAAAAAATAAGTAGCTTTCGCGTCACTTGATTAACAGTGTAAAATTGGGTGTTACACTTGGCGAAAGTGGAAGCCCCACAATGACGTGTTACCAGTGTCACAACTCATCGATGTGCACGACGAACAGCATCGCGTTCTGTGATGCAAAATGATAAAAAAATCATTTCATACCAACAGAAAAAGGGAAATAAAAAAAAAAAAATCTTCGAAAATATACAATTTTGTTGGACGTATGCATTTATGTTTTTTATTAAAAAAACAGCCGTTCGCTTCGACGTCTCGAGATCGACTGAGACAAAAAAGACACGGCTATAAGCGATTTCTTTCTCTCATTGGTCGAAATATTCCCCTCCACAGCTCTTTTTCCCGAACAAACTCAGCTATTGGTTGAAATCGAAAATTTATTCATTATTGCACACATATACTGTATAAAAGCATGTGTCTTCTCGCGCGCGACTTATTTCTTCTGAACACTCTGTCCATAGAAGAGAAGGAATATGTTTGGGAGGATGTGACGTCGTGTTCATCAGAAAAAAAACCTATAAAGACTTCCATTTATATATATATATATATATATATATATATATATATATATATATATATTTTAATTGTCTTGAATTTTTTTTAGGGTTTTTCTCCAATTTTTTAGAAGCTATTTTTTTCTAGGGTTTTTTTTCATTTTATTGGAGGTTTGAATTTTTTTTTAGCGGGGTTAGATTTTTCTGTGAAAACAAATGGAAACGGGGGTCACGAACAAATGGACTTGTCCAGGCTTTTTTCCCCGTCGAGGGGATTTTTGGCTAGGATATATATATATATATATATATATATATATCCTAGCCAAAAATCCCCTCGACGGGGAAAAAAGGATATATATATATATATATATCCTAGCCAAAAATCCCCTCGACGGGGAAAAAAGCCTGGACAAGTCCATTTGTTCGTGACCCCCGTTTCCATTTGTTTTCACAGAAAAATCTAACCCCGCTAAAAAAAAATTCAAACCTCCAATAAAATGAAAAAAAACCCTAGAAAAAAATAGCTTCTAAAAAATTGGAGAAAAACCCTAAAAAAAATTCAAGACAATTAAAATAAAATACAATAAACGTGAAAATGGTAAAAAAAAAGTTGACGATTTTCGCTCAGCACTAAAAATTCTTGATATCCATAAAAGGACAAGTATTCCATTGATGGCTGAAAATCAATTAACGAGGAAAAGGGAAAACTCCCAAAAAGACATAGCACAAAAAAAGAAACCCTTAAATACAAAATGGCGAATCGACAGAAAAACTTCATACAAAAAATAAAAAACTAAAGTTTGCCATCGCATGTTGAGCAGTTGAGCGGATACGCACAGAGTACTTGTCCGGCCCGAAAATTTTTGTATCAGCCGCTGCTATTTATAGGGAATATGCGGAAGCTAATACAAAAATTTTCGGGCTGGACAAGTTCTCTGTGCGTATCCGCTCAACTGCTCAACATGCGATGGCAAACTTTAGTTTTTTATTTTTTGTATGAAGTTTTTCTGTCGATTCGCCATTTTGTATTTAAGGGTTTCTTTTTTTGTGCTATGTCTTTTTGGGAGTTTTCCCTTTTCCTCGTTAATTGATTTTTAGCCATCAATGGAATACTTGTCCTTTTATGGATATCAAGAATTTTTAGTGCTGAGCGAAAATCGTCAACTTTTTTTTTACCATTTTCACGTTTATTGTATTTTATTTTAATTGTCTTGAATTTTTTTTAGGGTTTTTCTCCAATTTTTTAGAAGCTATTTTTTTCTAGGGTTTTTTTCATTTTATTGGAGGTTTGAATTTTTTTTTAGCGGGGTTAGATTTTTCTGTGAAAACAAATGGAAACGGGGGTCACGAACAAATGGACTTGTCCAGGCTTTTTTCCCCGTCGAGGGGATTTTTGGCTAGGATATCACTTCTTTTTTTCTGACTCCTCCGAAACCTAAATTTTTTCATGATCACATACTTCGTGAATCTTTCCCCATGGTTTAAATTGGTTTAGTTTCGTCGATCCACTCGTACACTACCGCTCAAACGTTTAGATACACCAGATAACTCTGCCAAAAAGAAAGATATTCGAATTTCCAAAGTGGCTTTTCAAAAAGGATGGATCAGGCTCCAGTTTGCCTTATTTAAATATTTTTCCATTGATTTTTTTTTTGGCCTTGTACGGACTTTGATTCCCGACCATTTTTATGCCTTTTTTCGACCATCGCGGATTCGGCACACAATATAAGAGATTTTTTTTTCTTTTACTATGTAAAACTTGGAATGCAATGCAAAAGCTCCAACTTCTTCTTTTGAAAAATTTGTTGTGTTTTTTTTCCCGAAAGTTATTTCGTTTTTGGCCAAAAACAGAAAGTTTTGAAAAATTCAAAATAACCCAAGAATGATATGGTTTATAGAAAATTTTCACCGATACAAGAAGTTGCGTATTTTCATACTAAATCGCCTGGATTTTTCTTCGAATTTCTCTTAGAATTTTTTTTTTCGAACAATTTTTTTTGAATTTGACCTCTAGCAGGAAAAAAATGCATCACTATCAAAAAGGGATGAATGTACAAAATTTTCTTGTGGCTCAGCGACATGATTTTTATGTCACTGAGCCCTCGCAGCGACAAGATTTTCATTTGCCTCAGCGACAAGATTTTCATTTGCTTCAGCGACAAAATTTTCATGTCGCTCAGCGACAAGATTTTTATGTCACTGAGAGATATTATCGCTTAGCGATTAATCTTCATGTGGTTCAGCGACAAGATTTTCATGTCACTGAGCCCTCGCAGCGACAAGATTTTCATTTGCCTCAGCGACAAGATTTTTATGTCACTGAGAAATATTATCGCTTAGCGATTAATCGTTATATGGTTCAGCGACAAGATTTTCATGTCACTGAGCCCTCGCAGTGACAAGATTTTCATTTGCCTCAGCGACAAGATATTCATGTGCCTCAGTGACAAGATTTTTATGTCACTGACAATGAAAAATATTATCGCTTAGCGATTAATCTTCATGTGATTCAGCAACAAGATTTTCATGTCACTGAGCACTCGCAGCGACAAGATTTTCATGTCGCTCAGCGACAAGATTTTTATGTCACTGAGAGATATTATCGCTTTGCGATGAATCTTCATGTGGTTCAGCGACAAGATTTTCATGTCACTGAGCACTCGCAGCGACAAGATTTTCATGTCACTGAGCCCTCACAGCGACAAGATTTTCATTTGCCTCAGCGACAAGATATTCATGTCGCTCAGCGACAAGATTTTTATGTCGCTCAGCGACAAGAGTTTATTTTCCTGAGAGATATTATCGCTTAGCGATTAATCTGATGCCTGTGGCATTGTAAGTCATGCTATAAATGAATAAAATGGTGGGTGTAGGAATAAATAGGTCAAAACATGTGAAGCATATTCATTCATGAAGCATATTCTCCCGTCATTGGAGCATGTCGGTAATATGCCAGCTGAAAATTCGAATTTGTGAGGTTATGACGAGCTGTCAAAGCAGTATCACAGCATTCGTTCAGACTCGGTAACGACAAACCTGCAACACATTCTTCTCCCATAACCTTGCATTCCCGGGCAAATAAATGGTTAGCCAACATTCGTTGTTCGACAAAGAACAAGTTGTAACAGTTATTTTCTCGAAAATGTCAAGGGCGGAAAGGAAAAATATGAACTTATTTCAGCTATCTCTCTCACACTCGCGTCAATATTGTGACGTTGTAGCCCCGTCACAGGCTGCGTCGTGGTGGAATCCACCACAGCACTCTCCGATATCCTTAGTTTTAGGCCCCTAGGGGCACCGTAGCATTATTTTTGGCCTTCCGAGGCCCCGTCAGACCTCTCCGGAGCACTCCAAAATACTGCAAGCACCTGCAAAACACCATGCGCGATAAGAAGAACGTCCAGAATACTCAAGACAGCCCAACCACGATTCCACAACGAGGAGAACACTCGTCAAGGGCACCGAGACCACGCACAAGTCCCAATACCCAGTCCCACCCCGAACAATTCCCCTCACCCACACATTTTCCCCCACGATTACCTCCCGAAATACAACTTGGCGAACTCACCTACGGTAAGGGAATAAATCCCTTACCTGTCGAAGGTCCAGAGCTCCGTGGAGCAGCGAGGAAAGTAAAGGACGGTAGGAGACGAGTCGGGAGGACTTAACCTCCAAACTCGAACATCCTCGGACGGAGGACGTTCACCCGTCAACACTACGCCGATCGGACGAGTCCCCCGGCGTCAAGGCTCCTACCCTCCATCGTTTCGACACAACACCTCGCCAATATTCCACACGAGAAGAACGAAAACATCGAACGACTCCCACCTGTCACTCGCACGGCACACCGAACGCACAACAACACACCGAACGAAATACTGCGGGCCGCCATGTTGCGAGTTGAGTAACGGGTTCGGATTATCACCACCGTGGCGTTCCGGGACAGCGAGGACGACGCCAGCGTCCCGAGCGGACATAAATCACCAATCGAAGACCCCCCGCAACGAGTCCCTTTCTCCTTCCCCCATCCTCCCTTACCGCCGAGTGTCAACGCGACCACGATTAACGAGCGCTAATTGGTTCGCGGGCGTGCGCGTATCGATTACATTATCGATCGCCACGCGCATCATCGATCGAAGAAGACGGACGAAGAAGAAGATGACGTCACTTCTACAACGACTCGGCGTGTGTACCGTGGGCGCTCTCGAATTTTCTGATTATTTTTGCGTTAATAAATTATTAAAATCAACACTTCTACAACGACTCGGCGTGTGTACCGTGGGCGCTCTTGAGCTTTTTGAACTATTATTGCGATAAAAATTATTAACAGTGACAATTTGACAACGACAACCCGGCTCGACCATTAGTAAACGATTTTTGGACATTGGTGGATAATTTTGGTGTCGTTCGAACGAGATTGAACAGCAAGTAAGTCGCTTTTTCTCACCGCGGTGTTTCGGCAAGAACGCGTGGCTTGACGCCATCTTCGCCGGGACGCGTCTATCGATCTCGCAAGTGCTTTTTCCGATAAAACAATCGTCCGAGTCCCTCTGACTCGTGACAGTGCTTCCGGTTCTTGGAAAAAGACTTTTCACGATTATTCATCGTCACGAGAGTGCTGTGGTGCTAGAATTTAAGTTAGAAATAATTGATAAAGTGCGTACAAATTCCCCCCCCCCCTCCCCCTTAGAGTCATTCGTTCGGCCGAGTGCCCGAAGCGGCGTGTCGTACGACGCCGTACCCAGTATACATTATTTTTGCTCTCTTTATTCGCGTAATTCACTACGCCCTATTGATTATTATCAATTAAATTAAATTATTTTTCGTTACGAGGAGAGTGATCGCGAGCTATTTGCCGCACAAGAGTTTCGTTTATTTTTCTTATTATATCGAGATTTCATTTTCGCTTTCTTCTATTATTTTCTTTA
Source organism: Campoplex capitator (assembly GCA_037576405.1). NCBI lineage: Eukaryota > Metazoa > Arthropoda > Insecta > Hymenoptera > Ichneumonidae > Campoplex > Campoplex capitator. The sequence continues at coordinate 5,897 of JARBWI010000278.1, forward strand.
TTTTATTAGTTTGATCACGGGTATTTGTAAGTACGCCTGAGCGACAGGAACCCGTCGATCCTCGAGATTAAAGTTAGAGTCTCTTGCGAATTGGTGATAATATTCTTTTTATAATTTTGTTTCTTTTACGCTAGCCCCGGTTTGTACAGTTCCCCCCCCCCAGTATTATTAATATTATTATTGTTAAAACCTGAAAAAGGAGAAATCAAAAGAAGAGAATTATTTATTTTATTTTTGTATTCATTTTGTTCTTTTTGTTACTTTTACTTTAAAAAGTAACTGGCGCCCAAATCAAACGAAATTACGGGACTTTTGCTATTTCAATAAAACCAATTTTTGTTATTGATTTTCTCCCAATTTTTCGTGTTTGTTCGATTTATTTTCTCCCTGGATTTTACCCATTTTCAGGGATCGGTGGCGATTATCGTCATAAATTTTTGGCGCCCAACGTGGGGCCTGTCAATTCCCAATCGAGCTTTCCGGAAATATTCTCGCGTAAATTACCGCGGAGTGGAAACTTTCTCACCTTCGGTAATTTTCGATAAATTCTCGTAATTATTATTTTTCGGGAATTAAAAATTTTTTTCGGAAGCGTTTCTAGTCCCCTTATAATTAGTGCTCACCCGTGAACTCGTCGTTCATTAGCACACCGCAGCACTCTGACGTGAAATAGTCGCGCAGAGTTATTCAACAACAAGAGTTGTTACTTTTGTCAATTATTTAATTTTGATGACTCATATTTTGTGATTGATATTTGAATTGTTTTTTTTGTGTAATTGGTGTTGCGTAGCGAGATTTCGCCGCTCACCTACAGTGATCACCCCACCCAATATTGTGTTACCCCCCCCCATTGTGCCCTGACCGCCCGAAAAATCTATTTTTCGCAAGACCCCACGCGTATTACCGGGAATATTCGTGTATTTTCAGCACGGTAGAAAATTTTTCCGACGTCTTTTAGTGCGCGTGGTACCGCCTAAACGAATTGTGTAAAAATTTTCGCATAATTATTGCTCGATATTTTTGAGACTGCTCGGTCATTTAACTTATTTTAAATTACCGCGCGGAGAATTTCGGGTGATTATTGAATTTTTTTTTTACGGTTCCTTTCGTAATTCAAGCGCCTCGAGGAGAATTTTCGGTACTACAGTCGAGTTAGTAGAAGTCAACTCGTTTCCTGTAATTTTTTTTTATTTTCAAATAAAATTGTTTTGCGGGAAATTTATTGCCCAGTACGATGGATCCTCCCTACGGCGTTCCCACCTCCACCCTCACGGTAACCACCCCCTCCTGTACAGCCCCAATAATGACGACCGCGACCATAACGGGCGCGTCACACCCCCATAGACTCCCGCCTCCAGTACCAGTCGACCCCCGGGCCCGGATAGTCGAGATTCGAGCTCAAATAGAGCAGTTAACCGACCTCAGACAGCTGCTTATGCGCTGTGATCGGTCGGGAATCACGTGGAGCGGATCGTTGGAGGATATAAGGGACCGATTATTGCGGTTCGAAATCCGAAAGCGTTTTCCACAGGTCCCAGTTCATTGGGACGAGGATTTGGATGAGCGAGCAGGTTTTCCATACACTCTCACTCACGCCATGGAATCTCCCGAAATTTGGAGTGTAATTCGCCCTAGTCCCCGGGATACCCCTCCTCGCCCGGCAGCTCGCCAATCATCACCGGCAGCTCGCCAACCGTCACCGGCTCGCCTGGATCCCATTTTAAATACAGGGCAATCCAGAGGGCCTTATCAAGACCCGATCGAGTTTGATAACGACTTCAGCCTCGAAGATGCCCCTGATAATCTCCATGAACCATTAGTCCCTGTTCCAGGCCGAAATCCCGGGCCTACGGTAACGTTTGCCCTTCCTCCCTCCCCTGAAAACACCCGAAGACCCCTTACGACCCTTCCCCGTTCACACCGCCCCTCTCCCACGCTTCTTCCCGATATACGAGCCCCGAGCCCCCATGATCTCGTTGATCTAACGCGGACCTACACGGTCCCAACCACGAGACCCCAGCATAATAGTACCCGTCTGCCCCCTACCCTCCCACACACCCCTAGAGCTTCTTATCATCCTCCCTCCCCACCACCCGTGCACAGCCAGGCGTCTCAGGTGTTCACCACCTCTCGGTTTTCTCGCGATGGTGGCGCGGCGAACCACTGGAAAAAGTACGGTCCTAAATTCGCCGGTAAACGTGATGAGGATGCGGAGGAGTTCCTTTATGAGCTCCACGAATACGGCGTCGCTCAGGATTTGTCTGAGGACGAATTATTGCGTGCATTACCAGAGGCGTTCACCGGAGACGCGCGTCTGTGGCACCGAGTGGAAAAAGTTAATTGGGACGATTATGAGGGATTCGTGTTCCATTTTCGAGAACAATACGGCCACGGTGATCTTCAAGACCGCCTGAGGCACGAAGTTGAGCTTCGTACTCAGGGGCCTGGCGAGCCTGTTGCCGAATATTTGGTAAAATTGAGAGCCCTTTTTGATCAGTTCAATCCCCCTTTATCTCTCGATACCCAGCTCGACATTTCATGTCGGAATCTGCACCCCACGCTCGCTCCGCACGTCAATCGAGACGAGGTACACTCCTACCTCGATCTCAAACGACAGTGCCGTCGTCGAGAGGAACTCGCCGAGCGTGCTAGGCAGTATCGTCCTCCCCCGACCCCGCAGCAGTCCGCCTTCCCTTCGAGCGCCTATCGGGCTTCCGGAAAAAACCTCCAAGGAGGTGTAGCGGCTGCTGAGTCCTCCAAGGCCTCGAAAAAGATTAACAGGACCCCACCAGCTGCACAATCCACCCCAGAGTCCCAGACCCAGTCTTCCCCTGCCCCTCAAAGCCAGTACCCCAGCTACGCCGCCGCAGCGGGCTCGACACCGCCCCTGTGGACCCCACCCCCAGCCCAGATTCCGCCTCTATCTGAGGTAGCCCCGAAAACGAGCCCCCAGATCCCTAGCCCCCGGAATCAGCGAATTTATTCGTGCTATAACTGCCATCTTCCCGGGCATTTCTATCGCGAGTGCGTGAGCCCGTTGGGTGTGTTTTGCCGTGTCTGTGGCAAGCCTGGCGCAACGACGAGGACATGCGAGCGATGCGCGAGTCGGAATGCGGGAAACGGCCAGCCGGGGGGACAATAAGCACCCTGCCCCCCCGGAGGTTATCCACGGACCCTCCTTATTCCCCGAGAAAACCCCGTACCGACCCTATCCCCCCTGAAACCCCTGAAAATCCCCCAGCCCCAGTAAAAGATAACATTGGCAACGCCATTAAGTTAAATTCTCCCTATTTTGATAAAGTAGATTCTTCCCTTGAATTCCCCGTAGAGCCCTCCCCCGTTGATGAGCCCCAGCCCTGTAGCTCCAAAGATTCACTCCCGTGGATCGAACCCGAGTCGAAGTCACCCCTCCCAGAGAAATCCGACCCTGCCCTCCCTATCCCAGAGCCCCCTGTTGCACAGCCCGTGTCTCTCGAGGAGATTCCACCCCTGGAGGACGCCGCGTTGGGAGAGATGTTGGCATCTCTTCGGCGTCGTGCCTTAGATAACAGGCACTATCTCTGGGTTCGAATCGAAGACCGACCCTGCCATGCGTTGGTTGACTCAGGGTCCTGTAGGACATACCTGGGTACCAACATGGTTGAGCCTCTCCGACAACATTTGTCAGCAACGACAGATGGCGTAGCCCTCCCGGGAAACAACCAGCTTCCGGTTGTTGGCGAACTTTATCTCACCTTCGAGATTCAAGGACGCCTAGCCCCGGTCCGTACCCAGATAGCCCCCCTAGGATACGAGTGTATCCTGGGGATTGATTTCCTTCGTATTTTCGATATTAAAATCGACTACAGTACCGATACGTGGACGATCGGTGAAGGCCCCGTTCGTACTTTTGACCCTGAGGATGCCCTAGCTCACCCTATCCCCGCTTACCCCGCTTGTGCTGGTTTAGCCGTCGTCACGGCTCCTACCGCCGAACGATTGACCCATCTCCTAAACGAATTGATCCCCCCTAAGTCCTCAGCCCTGCTCAGTGAGACCCATTTGACCGCCCACTCCATAGACACCCAAGAACACCCTCCCATCCGTCAGAAGCCCCGAACAGTCTCTCCTTATCTGTTGAAAGTCGCTCACGACGAAGTCGACAGGATGCTTAAGGAGGGAGTGATCGAGAAATCAGTAAGTCCATGGCTCAGCAACCCGGTGATTGTCAAGAAGGCCAATGGGAAGTACCGTTTCTGCATCGACTTTAGAGATGTGAACAAAGTCACTCGCAAAGACGCGTACCCCCTCCCAAACATGGACCGAATCTTGGACGGGTTGCGTCGAGCCCGTTATATCTCGAAACTGGATTTAAGCCAGGCGTATTTCCAGATCCCTGTTGAGCCCTCCAGTCGTCCCGTCACAGCATTTTCAGTCCCAGGGCGTGGCCTCTTCCACTTTAAGAGGATGCCTTTCGGTCTGACTAATGCCCCAGCCACTTTTCAGCGTCTCATGGACCAACTCATCGATTCCGCGTGGGAACCGCATGTGTTTGCGTACCTGGACGACGTAATTATTGCCACCGAAAGCGAGGAGGAACACCTCGACTTTCTTAGACGAGTCTTGACCGCTTTCAGGGAAGCCGGTATGGAAATCAACCGCGAGAAAAGCGAGTTCTTTTGCGCGGAAGTCTCCTATCTCGGCTATGTGATTGGGCAAGACGGACTCAAAGTAGACCCCGAGAAAATAGCCCCGATCATGAATTACCCTCCCCCACAGACTACTAAGCAAGTCCGCCGATTCCTCGGAATGGTAGGCTGGTATGCCCGATTTTTGCCCGATATTTCCCGCGATAAAGCCCCCTTGACCCGCTTACTGCTCAAAGACGTCCCTTGGACTTGGGGACAAGAAGAGCAAACCGCATTTGAGACCCTCCGTGATGCCCTCACCCGAACCCCCATCCTTATCCGCCCTGATTTCGAAAAGCCCTTTATTGTGCAGACGGACGCGAGCGATTGCGCCATCGGCGCCGTCCTGACGCAGGAGAGAGACGGAGTTGAGCTCCCTATTGTGTTTGCGAGTCGTCTCTTGACGGCTCAAGAGCGGAAGTACACCGTAACCGAGCGCGAGTGCCTCGCTGTACTCTGGGCCGTCAAGAAGCTCCGACCGTACATCGAGGGTGCTCAATTCACGGTCATTACGGACCACAGCAGTCTCACGTGGCTACAAAACCTCCGTGACCCTGCTGGCCGACTCGCCCGTTGGGCATTATCCATGCAAGCCCTGAACATGAAAATAGTCCACCGTAAAGGAGCCCTGAATGTAGTCCCTGATGCCCTTTCCCGGATGTACGAGTCGACCGAGTCAGCTCTCGGTGCTATCGGCAACGCCTTTGACTCGTGGTATTCGGACAAGATGAGAGACGTCCGAGAGTTCCCTTGGAAATATCCAAACTGGAAAATCTTTGAGGACAAACTTTATTATCATCGGCCCTACATCATCGTTGAGTCCGCTCTCACCGATTTAGACGCGTGGAAACTCGTCCTCCCCCACGAAGCCCGCCCCAGAGCCCTCCATCAAGCCCATGATAGCCCCCAGTCTGGCCATCTAGGAGTCGAGAAGACGTATCAACGAGTCAAGCAAGACTTCTTTTGGCCAGGAATTTTTCAAGACGTAGCTCGGTATGTCACTCGCTGTCCGGTGTGTCAGCTCCATAAGGTATCGCAGGGGCCACCCAGCGGTCTTATGAGAGAGCGTACGACCGACGGACCGTGGAGCGTCGTGGCTGCCGACGTAATGGGCCCGTTCCCTCCGAGCAAAGCCCAAAACCGTTACGTTATCGTTTTTCAGGACCTTTTCACAAAGTATGTCGAGGTTAAAGCCGTTAGAACGGCTACAGGACAGTCCATTATGTCAGCTTTTGATACGTTAATAATAAATCGTTGGGGTTGCCCAAAGTTCCTGCTAACCGATAACGGAACGGAATTCGTCAATAATTTTGTCACCCAGCAGTTAGCCCAACTCGGAGTCCACCAGACCACCATCCCCCCCTACCATGCCCAAGCGAACCCCGTCGAGAGAGTCAATCGGACTCTCAAGACAATGATTTGCACGTTCATTCCCCAAGACCAAAGGGAATGGGATAAACACCTCCCAGAATTGTGTTTCGCCCTTAACACCGCAGTACATTCCTCCACGTCGATGTCCCCAGCTTTCCTTAATTTTGGGCGTAGTCCTCGCCCTGCCAAAGCCCTCCGATTCGAAGACCCTGATCCTCAGCCCTTAGACCCCGGAGACCCTACCCTATGGAGCGACCGCATGAAGCGTCTGCCCCTGATCCATGACTGGGTCACGAGAAACCTGGAGATGGCCGCGAAGCGCCAAGCGAGTTATTACAACCGCTCGCGCAAAGACACTCGATACGAAATCGGTGACATGGTGCTTAGGAAGCACCGCGTGCTCTCTTCAGGCGCGCAAAACTTCGCAGCGAAGTTAGCCCCTCGATTCAATGGCCCCTATAAAATCATTAAAGTCCTCTCTCCCGTGGTTTACGAGATTGAAGACCCCGATAGTAGAAAAAACCCCCGAGTCCACATTAAAGACCTGAAGCCCTTTAAGCCCTCAGACCCGCTCCCAGCCCCCAATGAAACCGTGAACGAGGTTGCCGAGAACGTACTAGAACATAACGTAGAATCAGAAACCGAAAATTCTCCTCCTCGTCGCGCCGGATTAAGACCACGAAAGACCGCGAAATAGAGCCCTTGGCCTTGAGTCCCAATACTAGTCCCTAACTTAATAGTCAATAGCCCTAAAGTCCTAACTGTGATCACTGTAAAGTAAAAGTCTGATATTCTTAAGACGCGCTATTGCGCAAATGAGTCATTAAAATAAGTGTTGACGGCGTGAATCGCCGATTTAGAGACTTTATCGTAAAGAAACTATATTTTTGTTACATTGCGATTTTGAGGCGTATTGCCGAGAGTGAGACAAAACGACGCAAGCATAGTAGTCACACTATTGTATGACGTAAAGACCGTCAACCCGGTACTTTAGTCAAGCCGGGGGGAGTTGTGACGTTGTAGCCCCGTCACAGGCTGCGTCGTGGTGGAATCCACCACAGCACTCTCCGATATCCTTAGTTTTAGGCCCCTAGGGGCACCGTAGCATTATTTTTGGCCTTCCGAGGCCCCGTCAGACCTCTCCGGAGCACTCCAAAATACTGCAAGCACCTGCAAAACACCATGCGCGATAAGAAGAACGTCCAGAATACTCAAGACAGCCCAACCACGATTCCACAACGAGGAGAACACTCGTCAAGGGCACCGAGACCACGCACAAGTCTCAATACCCAGTCCCACCCCGAACAATTCCCCTCACCCACACATTTTCCCCCACGATTACCTCCCGAAATACAACTTGGCGAACTCACCTACGGTAAGGGAATAAATCCCTTACCTGTCGAAGGTCCAGAGCTCCGTGGAGCAGCGAGGAAAGTAAAGGACGGTAGGAGACGAGTCGGGAGGACTTAACCTCCAAACTCGAACATCCTCGGACGGAGGACGTTCACCCGTCAACACTACGCCGATCGGACGAGTCCCCCGGCGTCAAGGCTCCTACCCTCCATCGTTTCGACACAACACCTCGCCAATATTCCACACGAGAAGAACGAAAACATCGAACGACTCCCACCTGTCACTCGCACGGCACACCGAACGCACAACAACACACCGAACGAAATACTGCGGGCCGCCATGTTGCGAGTTGAGTAACGGGTTCGGATTATCACCACCGTGGCGTTCCGGGACAGCGAGGACGACGCCAGCGTCCCGAGCGGACATAAATCACCAATCGAAGACCCCCCGCAACGAGTCCCTTTCTCCTTCCCCCATCCTCCCTTACCGCCGAGTGTCAACGCGACCACGATTAACGAGCGCTAATTGGTTCGCGGGCGTGCGCGTATCGATTACATTATCGATCGCCACGCGCATCATCGATCGAAGAAGACGGACGAAGAAGAAGATGACGTCACTTCTACAACGACTCGGCGTGTGTACCGTGGGCGCTCTCGAATTTTCTGATTATTTTTGCGTTAATAAATTATTAAAATCAACACTTCTACAACGACTCGGCGTGTGTACCGTGGGCGCTCTTGAGCTTTTTGAACTATTATTGCGATAAAAATTATTAACAGTGACAATTTGACAACGACAACCCGGCTCGACCATTAGTAAACGATTTTTGGACATTGGTGGATAATTTTGGTGTCGTTCGAACGAGATTGAACAGCAAGTAAGTCGCTTTTTCTCACCGCGGTGTTTCGGCAAGAACGCGTGGCTTGACGCCATCTTCGCCGGGACGCGTCTATCGATCTCGCAAGTGCTTTTTCCGATAAAACAATCGTCCGAGTCCCTCTGACTCGTGACAGTGCTTCCGGTTCTTGGAAAAAGACTTTTCACGATTATTCATCGTCACGAGAGTGCTGTGGTGCTAGAATTTAAGTTAGAAATAATTGATAAAGTGCGTACAAATTCCCCCCCCCCCTCCCCCTTAGAGTCATTCGTTCGGCCGAGTGCCCGAAGCGGCGTGTCGTACGACGCCGTACCCAGTATACATTATTTTTGCTCTCTTTATTCGCGTAATTCACTACGCCCTATTGATTATTATCAATTAAATTAAATTATTTTTCGTTACGAGGAGAGTGATCGCGAGCTATTTGCCGCACAAGAGTTTCGTTTATTTTTCTTATTATATCGAGATTTCATTTTCGCTTTCTTCTATTATTTTCTTTATTTTATTAGTTTGATCACGGGTATTTGTAAGTACGCCTGAGCGACAGGAACCCGTCGATCCTCGAGATTAAAGTTAGAGTCTCTTGCGAATTGGTGATAATATTCTTTTTATAATTTTGTTTCTTTTACGCTAGCCCCGGTTTGTACAGTTCCCCCCCCCCAGTATTATTAATATTATTATTGTTAAAACCTGAAAAAGGAGAAATCAAAAGAAGAGAATTATTTATTTTATTTTTGTATTCATTTTGTTCTTTTTGTTACTTTTACTTTAAAAAGTAACTGGCGCCCAAATCAAACGAAATTACGGGACTTTTGCTATTTCAATAAAACCAATTTTTGTTATTGATTTTCTCCCAATTTTTCGTGTATCCAATTTTCAAGTCTCCTATCTCGGAAGTCTCCTATCTCGACGAAGTCGACAGGATGCTTAAGGAGGGAGTGATCGAGAAATCAGTAAGTCCATGGCTCAGCAACCCGGTGATTGTCAAGAAGGCCAATGGGAAGTACCGTTTCTGCATCGACTTTAGAGATGTGAACAAAGTCACTCGCAAAGACGCGTACCCTCTCCCAAACATGGACCGAATCTTGGACGGGTTGCGTCGAGCTCGTTATATCTCGAAACTGGATTTAAGCCAGGCTTATTTCCAGATCCCTGTTGAGCCCTCCAGTCGTCCCGTCACAGCATTTTCAGTCCCAGGGCGTGGCCTCTTCCACTTTAAGAGGATGCCTTTCGGTCTGACTAATGCCCCAGCCACTTTTCAGCGTCTCATGGACCAACTCATCGATTCCGCGTGGGAACCGCATGTGTTTGCGTACCTGGACGACGTAATTATTGCCACCGAAAGCGAGGAGGAACACCTCGACTTTCTTAGACGAGTCTTGACCGCTTTCAGGGAAGCCGGTATGGAAATCAACCGCGAGAAAAGCGAGTTCTTTTGCGCGGAAGTCTCCTATCTCGGCTATGTGATTGGGCAAGACGGACTCAAAGTAGACCCCGAGAAAATAGCCCCGATCATGAATTACCCTCCCCCACAGACTACTAAGCAAGTCCGCCGATTCCTCGGAATGGTAGGCTGGTATGCCCGATTTTTGCCCGATATATCCCGCGATAAAGCCCCCTTGACCCGCTTACTGCTCAAAGACGTCCCTTGGACTTGGGGACAAGAAGAGCAAACCGCATTTGAGACCCTCCGTGATGCCCTCACCCGAACCCCCATCCTTATCCGCCCTGATTTCGAAAAGCCCTTTATTGTGCAGACGGACGCGAGCGATTGCGCCATCGGCGCCGTCCTGACGCAGGAGAGAGACGGAGTTGAGCTCCCTATTGTGTTTGCGAGTCGTCTCTTGACGGCTCAAGAGCGGAAGTACACCGTAACCGAGCGCGAGTGCCTCGCTGTACTCTGGGCCGTCAAGAAGCTCCGACCGTACATCGAGGGTGCTCAATTCACGGTCATTACGGACCACAGCAGTCTCACGTGGCTACAAAACCTCCGTGACCCTGCTGGCCGACTCGCCCGTTGGGCATTATCCATGCAAGCCCTGAATATGAAAATTATCCACCGTAAAGGAGCCCTGAATGTAGTCCCTGATGCCCTTTCCCGGATGTACGAGTCGACCGAGTCAGCTCTCGGTGCCATCGGCAATGCCTTCGACTCGTGGTATTCGGACAAGATGAGAGACGTCCGAGAGTTCCCTTGGAAATATCCAAACTGGAAAATCTTTGAGGACAAACTCTATTACCATCGGCCCTACATCATTGTTGAGTCCGCTCTCACCGATTTAGACGCGTGGAAACTCGTCCTCCCCCACGAAGCCCGCCCCAGAGCCCTCCATCAAGCCCATGATAGCCCCCAGTCTGGCCATCTAGGAGTCGAGAAGACGTATCAACGAGTCAAGCAAGACTTCTTTTGGCCAGGAATTTTTCAAGACGTAGCTCGGTATGTCACTCGCTGTCCGGTGTGTCAGCTCCATAAGGTATCGCAGGGGCCACCCAGCGGTCTTATGAGAGAGCGTACGACCGACGGACCGTGGAGCGTCGTGGCTGCCGACGTAATGGGCCCGTTCCCTCCGAGCAAAGCCCAAAACCGTTACGTTATCGTTTTCCAGGACCTTTTTACAAAGTATGTCGAGGTTAAAGCCGTTAGAACGGCTACAGGACAGTCTATTATGTCAGCGTTTGATACTTTAATAATAAATCGTTGGGGTTGCCCAAAGTTCCTGCTGACCGATAACGGAACGGAATTCGTCAATAATTTTGTCACCCAGCAACTAGCTCAACTCGGAGTCCACCAGACCACAATCCCTCCTTACCATGCCCAAGCGAACCCCGTCGAGAGAGTCAATCGGACTCTCAAAACAATGATTTGTACGTTCATTCCCCAAGACCAAAGGGAATGGGATAAACACCTCCCAGAATTGTGTTTCGCCCTCAACACCGCCGTACATTCCTCCACGTCAATGTCCCCAGCCTTCCTTAATTTTGGGCGTAGTCCTCGCCCTGCCAAAGCCCTCCGATTCGAAGACCCTAATCCTCAGCCCTTAGACCCCGGAGACCCTACCCTATGGAGCGACCGCATGAAGCGTCTGCCCCTGATCCATGACTGGGTCACGAGAAACCTGGAGATGGCCGCGAAGCGCCAAGCGAGTTATTACAACCGCTCGCGCAAAGACACTCGATACGAAATCGGTGACATGGTGCTTAGGAAGCACCGCGTGCTCTCTTCAGGCGCGCAAAACTTCGCAGCGAAGTTAGCCCCTCGATTCAATGGCCCCTATAAAATCATTAAAGTCCTCTCTCCCGTGGTTTACGAGATTGAAGACCCCGATAGTAGAAAAAACCCCCGAGTCCACATTAAAGACCTGAAGCCCTTTAAGCCCTCAGACCCGCTCCCAGCCCTCAATGAAACCGTGAACGAGGTTGCCGAGAACGTACCAGAAAATAACGTAGAATCAGAAACCGAAAATTCTCCTCCTCGTCGCGCCGGATTAAGATCGCGAAAGACCGCGAAGTAAAAGCACCCTTTTCATTTCTTGCGCATGTCGTAAATCGGACGTGTATTAATTGTTTGGAAACTATTTTTTTTTGTGTACGCAGGATGAACTATCAGTTTGATCTGAAGCGCTATCGCGCCAATAGGCCGCCGTACCGCCTGCCGATGGGCACCGCGACGCCCTACCGGTACGTCATTGTGCGGAACTCCCTCCAGCGCTCCCTCCTCTCCGTCATGCCGCTGACATACCAGCGCACCGTCCCACCCCCCGTCTCCTATGACCTGGAGTGTCCCTGCGAGGACTGCCGTCCTCACGACCCCGGATTCCTCCCCCCTTTCCGGTTCCTTATGGCCCTCCGTCCCGAGTCCCCGCCTGGCACCATTGCACCGCTGGATGCCACCCTTCACGTCCCCCCGAAGCCCCGACCCGTTTCCTCCCCCATCGCAACCTCCTCGACCCAGTCATCCGGTACCCTCACCCCCTCCTCGCCGAATCCTCAGCCGTCGGGATCCGTGATGGAATCGGCCTCGGCCGATCCCACCCCGGAGACCACGCGGCTGTTGATCCAGGCGCGGAGGGAGTTGTCGGCTGCCGTCCCCCTGTTCGCTCCCGAACCTCTCCTCTTCCCCTCAGCCCCAATCTCAGCCCCGCGCCTCCCTATCCCTCCCCTGTTTCCCCCAGCCCCAGCACCCCTGTTCTTTTTCCCGATCCCCAGTGCCCCCCTCTGCCCTCGACCAGCCCCCAGTCACCCAGCTCCGAGTGCACCCCAACCTCTCATCCGTCCCATGCCTCCCCGACCTCTCACCCCCGCACCCCCTCGCCAAATCCCTTCCCTCATGTCCCTGCGAATCCCCACACCACCCCAACTCCGCACCCCACCCCGTTCTCCCGCTCCCCAAAGAGTACCCTCACCAGTCCTCCCGCGTGGTGGTACAGTGACCCCCCCGACCGGTCCATTCTGCTGGAGCTGTGATTGCCCCGGACACTACACCTCCCAGTGTCGTTTCCGGGTCGAAAACTGGCGCCGGTAGGAAGGCCCGGCGGGGGAAGAGCAAGCCCCCATCTGATCCTCCTGTCGCCTAGCCCCCCCAGTCCCTTTCAGCCCCAGTCCTTTAGCCCCAGCCCCTCAGTCCTTAGCCCCGTAGCCCCAGCCCCCTTAGACCCAGCCCCGTAATAGTCCACGACGGCCGTAGTGCGCGTCGCGGTTAGCCCCCCCCCACGAGGCCCAACGAACCAGACAGAATACCGCCGATTACACGGCCAACCGGCCAACACGGAGTTCACATCACATGAGAGTACACGGCGGTTTCGTCAACGGAATACACGATACTAGTCCTCACGTATCACGACTGAGTCCTACAAAGTCCCGACTGTGATCACTGGAACGTAAAAGTCTGATATTTCTAAGCCGCGCTATGGCGCAAACGAGTCATTAAAATAAGTGTTGACGGCGTGAATCGCCGATTTAGAGACTTTATCGTAAAGAAACTATATTTTTGTTACATTGCGATTTTGAGGCGTATTGCCGAGAGTGAGACAAAACGACGCAAGCATAGTAGTCACACTATTGTATGACGTAAAGACCGTCAACCCGGTACTTTAGTCAAGCCGGGGGGAGTTGTGACGTTGTAGCCCCGTCACAGGCTGCGTCGTGGTGGAATCCACCACAGCACTCTCCGATATCCTTAGTTTTAGGCCCCTAGGGGCACCGTAGCATTATTTTTGGCCTTCCGAGGCCCCGTCAGACCTCTCCGGAGCACTCCAAAATACTGCAAGCACCTGCAAAACACCATGCGCGATAAGAAGAACGTCCAGAATACTCAAGACAGCCCAACCACGATTCCACAACGAGGAGAACACTCGTCAAGGGCACCGAGACCACGCACAAGTCCCAATACCCAGTCCCACCCCGAACAATTCCCCTCACCCACACATTTTCCCCCACGATTACCTCCCGAAATACAACTTGGCGAACTCACCTACGGTAAGGGAATAAATCCCTTACCTGTCGAAGGTCCAGAGCTCCGTGGAGCAGCGAGGAAAGTAAAGGACGGTAGGAGACGAGTCGGGAGGACTTAACCTCCAAACTCGAACATCCTCGGACGGAGGACGTTCACCCGTCAACACTACGCCGATCGGACGAGTCCCCCGGCGTCAAGGCTCCTACCCTCCATCGTTTCGACACAACACCTCGCCAATATTCCACACGAGAAGAACGAAAACATCGAACGACTCCCACCTGTCACTCGCACGGCACACCGAACGCACAACAACACACCGAACGAAATACTGCGGGCCGCCATGTTGCGAGTTGAGTAACGGGTTCGGATTATCACCACCGTGGCGTTCCGGGACAGCGAGGACGACGCCAGCGTCCCGAGCGGACATAAATCACCAATCGAAGACCCCCCGCAACGAGTCCCTTTCTCCTTCCCCCATCCTCCCTTACCACCGAGTGTCAACGCGACCACGATTAACGAGCGCTAATTGGTTCGCGGGCGTGCGCGTATCGATTACATTATCGATCGCCACGCGCATCATCGATCGAAGAAGACGGACGAAGAAGAAGATGATTATCGTCATAAAAATTTATGACGATAATCGCCACCGATCCCTGAAATGGGTAAAATCCAGGGAGAAAAGAAATTAAATAAACACGGAAAATTAGGAGAAAATCAATAACAAAAATTGTCTTTTATTGAATTAGAAAAGTCCCGTAATTTTCCTTGATTTGGGCGCCAGTTACTTTTTAAATAGAAGTAACAAAAAGAAACAAAATGAATACAAAAATAAAATAAATAATTCTCCTTTTTTGATCTCTCCTTTTTCTCTTTTCAACAATAGTAATATTAATAGTAGTAATACTGGGGGGGGACTGTACAAATCGGGGCTAGCGCAAAACAAGTTATATAAAAAAAAAAAAAAAAAAAAAAGAATAATATCACAAATCCGTAAGAGACTCTAGTCTTAATCTCGAGGATCGACGGGTTCCTGTCGCTCAGGCGTACTTACAAATACCCGTGATGCAAATTAATAGAAAAAAAAAAATAATAGAAGAAACGAAATCTCGATATAATAACATTAAAAAAAAAATGAAAGGAGTTTCCGAACACTTGTGCGGCAAATAGCTCGCGATCACTCTCCTCGTAACGAAAAATAATTCAATTTACTTGATAATAATCAATAGAGCGTAGTGAATTACGCGAATAAAGAGGGCAAAAATAATGTATACTGGGTACGGCGTCGTACGACACGACGATTCGGGCACTCGGCCGAACGAATGACTCTAAGGGGGAAGGGGGGGGAAAATCGCACGCACTTTATCGACTATTTCTAACTTAAATCCTAGCACCACAGCACTCTCATGACGATGAATAATCGTGAAAAGTCTTTTCACACTCTATTGAAATGATGCCACGAGCCAGAAGGACTCGGACAATTTATTTATCGCGAAAAACACTTGCGATCTCGATGAACGCGTCCCGGCGAAGATGGCGTTAAGCCACGCGCTCTTGGCCGAAACACCGCGGTGAGAAAAAACGACTTACTTGTTGTTTAATCTCTTTCGGAACAGCACCAAAAGTCTCTCCAAATGTCCAAAGTCGTTTTTGAAGGGGTCGAGCCGGGTTGTCGTTGTAAAATTGTTGATTTTAATAATTTATTAACGCAAAAATAATCAGAAAATTCGAGAGCGCCCACGGTACACACGCCGAGTCGTTGTAGAAGCTTTCAACGTCCCACTGGCCCCAAAAATTTATGACGATAATCGCCACCGATCCCTGAAATGGGTAAAATCCAGGGAGAAAAGAAATTAAATAAACACGGAAAATTAGGAGAAAATCAATAACAAAAATTGTCTTTTATTGAATTAGAAAAGTCCCGTAATTTTCCTTGATTTGGGCGCCAGTTACTTTTTAAATAGAAGTAACAAAAAGAAACAAAATGAATACAAAAATAAAATAAATAATTCTCCTTTTTTGATCTCTCCTTTTTCTCTTTTCAACAATAGTAATATTAATAGTAGTAATACTGGGGGGGGACTGTACAAATCGGGGCTAGCGCAAAACAAGTTATATAAAAAAAAAAAAAAAAAAAAAGAATAATATCACAAATCCGTAAGAGACTCTAGTCTTAATCTCGAGGATCGACGGGTTCCTGTCGCTCAGGCGTACTTACAAATACCCGTGATCAAACTAATAAAATAAAGAAAATAATAGAAGAAAGCGAAAATGAAATCTCGATATAATAAGAAAAATAAACGAAACTCTTGTGCGGCAAATAGCTCGCGATCACTATTCTTGTGACAAAAATAATATGCAATGGTACGGCGTCGTACAACACGCCGATTCGGGCACTCGGCCAAACAAGTGACTCTAGGGGGGTAGGGGGGGGGGGGAAATCTCACGCACTTTATCGACTATTTCTAACTTAAATCCTAGCACCACAGCACTCTCATAACGATGAATAATCGTGAAAAGCTTCTCCGTTTTCTACAACGACTCGGCGTGTGTACCGTGGGCGCTCTTGAGCTTTTTGAACTATTATTGCGATAAAAATTATTAACAGTGACAATTTGACAACGACAACCCGGCTCGACCATTAGTAAACGATTTTTGGACATTGGTGGATAATTTTGGTGTCGTTCGAACGAGATTGAACAGCAAGTAAGTCGCTTTTTCTCACCGCGGTGTTTCGGCAAGAACGCGTGGCTTGACGCCATCTTCGCCGGGACGCGTCTATCGATCTCGCAAGTGCTTTTTCCGATGTAAACAATCGTCCGAGTCCCTCTGACTCGTGACAGTGCTTCCGGTTCTTGGAAAAAGACTTTTCACGATTATTCATCGTCACGAGAGTGCTGTGGTGCTAGAATTTAAGTTAGAAATAATTGATAAAGTGCGTACAAATTCCCCCCCCCTCCCCC